>CAJNDT010006046.1:0-46063 GCA_905221615.1 Symbiodinium sp. CCMP2592 | reverse complement strand
CTCATTGTCGGCCCCTTCTGCGAGAATCTTGAAGTCACAGGTAACAGGCGACAGTGAACAGTCTTCCACTCTCCTTCGCGGGAGGGCCAGGACAGGAGCATGAAAAGAAGTTGCATGCATGCGTCCTTTCGTGAGAGCGAACACATCATGGTCATGCTCTTCCACACCACGCCGGCTGGGAGGCAGCTGCTCCAGTTCTCTGGGCGTCAAGTGACAGCGGCATTTGTAAACAAATGAGTGGGTGGCCAGCCTTCCAGCCCTGGAAACAAAGCAGTTGCGAAGCGTCACTTTGAGTTGCCCAAGCCAGGTGTCAAAGTCCCTGATGTGCACCACTTGCTCCACATACAGCGCCTCCCCCTTTCCAGACACAAACCCTTCCATCTTTTCCTTCAAAAGGGCCACCAACTCATCTGGCACCTCAAACCGGCAAGGACGGAGGACAGTGGACAGGATCAAGGAAAAGAAATGATCCACATCTTCATGGGTGTGTCCCACTGTCAGAAAGTTAAAGGTGCACGTCAAAAACTTGCCCTCTGAAACCAAATGGGCGAGGAACAATGACACCAGCGAGTTTTTGTTCTGGGCCGTGGTGTTGTCCGCCTGCACGACAAGGTGTCGCGGGAATGCCCGGCCCGTCTTCTCAGCAATCTCTGCCACATTGTCCAGGCTGCGGGCAATCAACTCACAAAAAGATGCTGCCCCATGGTGCAAAGCTTCATCTGCAATGAAAACATTGGTGCACCAGCCATGACAGAGAACAGCAGGCAGTATGACTCGTGGCCTCTGCAGGTTTTCCAATGAATGCGGCTTGCGTGCAAACTTGTACTGAGGCCACGCTGTCTTGACTTGATCCATGGAATCTATGATGATGGTCAGGACGTCCAACGACGCCCGTGATGCCCACCGCAGGCTCCAGTAGATGAGGCGATCATGGTATTGGGCACGAAGATGTTCACGCCAGTCTCGTGCAAGTGCCATCTTCTCCTTGGTGCTGCCCTTCTTTCCTTACTTGTGCTCACAAACAACATGGGCACAAAGGAACTGAAATCTCAAAGAAAGTGCAATGCTCAGCTAAGCCTCCATGTAACTTCTCACGGAGACAGGGGCATGTGTTGCACTCTTTGTGCTGCGAAACCTTTCGGAACTTCAGCACAGACGACCACTTGTCCCACCATACTCTCCAGAATGTCGACCATGACGGCGTTTGAATTGCCTGGTTATGGCCAGCCATTCCTTGCACGGCGTCACACCAGGCCTGAAACTGCCAAAACAAAGTCATGAGCTTGCCTGGTGGCAAATGCCGGACTGGAACAGTGGACAGATCGACAGTGGACAGTGCCATGATGTTTTGAACAATGGCTGCTTCAGGTGTCCACGAGAAGATCTCTGACTCACTGGATATTTGCCGCATGTATACAGGAGCATCGCAGTCTTGCTCACCCGTGCTTGCAGAGATATTGTCATCCACATGCTGCACTTGCAAAGTTTCAGGCAAATCCTCTGCACTTTGGTGGTAGAGATCCAAAAAAAACATGCATGTCAAATTCCGCTGCAAGGGAGGCCTTGTAGCCACTGGCTCACAATTGTTGATTTTGCGGCGCTGATCAATTACCCCCTGCAGCTTCTTTGCCATGGCCTTGTTTCCAACACCCAGCAGGGAGCACAACCCTGGCAAACACACTTGATGCCCTGCCAAATACCAGGTTGTGCGGTGAGCCAGCTGCTCTCCATCAGAGTCATCCAGGCAATGATTCTCAGCACTGCTCTCCCATTGTGCATTAAAGAAGTGGTGCTGGGACTCATCTGACATTGAGTGCCACAATTGGCAAACCTCCAGAATCTTTGCTGGTTTGAAGACGCCATAGCAATTGCTCTTACAACTGCAAGCCCCCAGCAACACTCTGGCAATTCGCTCTGGATCCAGTGCCTTCTTCTTGTACTCTGTCATGACACGCTCCTCCTCGTCCATTGTAGCCACCAATTACAGCATGGGGACATCCAAGGAGACATGATGCCGAACAGTTTTGCCAGCTTTCTGAGTTATTGGCTTCGCATCCTGTGACACGTTAATGTCTGGCTTTTTCCAAGAAGGGGAAGAAGATGAACAGGAAACAGTGGACAGCAAACTGTAACTGTCAGCTCCGCACTGCTTCCAGTCAGTAGTTTTCCTCTTCTTTAAAGGACCAGGCTCAGGCTCTGCCACTTCCCCCGCAGCAGGCTTCTTCCATCCCAACACAAGCTCAGCTCCTGCATGAAGCTGCTTCCAGGTTGACTTTTCATTGTAGTCGTCTTGCCATTGAACACATGGCTTCTTCCACGACATTTGCAGCAAAATTTGAGCCAAAGCTTTGCCAGCACCTGAATCAGCAGCCGGAAAACAAATGACAAATGTCATTAGCAGGGCTCACAAATGACAAAAGTCATTAATTTGGCTGGCTCCTAACGTAGTACTAGGAGCCGGCGGAACAAATGACAAAAGTCATTATAAAGTCATTATCTCCTCTCAGAGGCCGGGGCTGACTGCCTTCATATTCATTCTGGGGCCTGGCTTCTAGGGGGTGGCTAGGAGCCGGCAGCAAGGGGGATTATAATGACAAGCCGGGCCCCAGAAAGTATGTGAAGGGTCGCCCACCTGGCTTGTCATTATAATCTCCCATGCGGCTGGCTTCTAGGGGCTAGGTAGGGGCCGGGCCCAGATTTGGATGTGAAGGTTCTCCGGCCTGGCTGCTGGTAACCAAAACAGCCGCCAGCGGTTCTCCAGCCTGGCTGCTGATAGCCAAAAACACAGGTGTGCACATGTCTGGGTGGGTGGGGCACGAGGCCGAGCAGCAGGCAGGATGATGGCCTCAGAAGAAAAGCAAACCTAGAATGATGTGTTAGCAGGCCTCCCAAGTTTCTCGTGCCGACATGCCAGTGCAATTGCAATTTGACCCCCCAGCCTGGGTCTGCACAACACACATTTCTAGGCACACTTGCCTCTACACCCGGCCAACGGTGTATACAGAGTCCTGAAGTTGAGTTGTGTCCGTGCTTGGGAGACTCAAGCAACGCTTCCTTAAATCTCCCCAGCACAGACACCACATAACTTGCTGGGTAGGAGCACTGCTTGGTAAAGGCAAGTTTTCGATGTCTGCAGCTCAGAAGTAGGTGTTGTCATAGTAGAAGCTATTTGTAGAAGTCGTCGTCCTAGTAGTAGTAGTAGTAGTAGTAGTAGTAGTAGTAGTAGTAGTAGTAGTAGTAGTAGTAGTAGTAGTAGCTGTTGTTGTTGTTGTTGTAGCAGTGTATGTCCACACACGCATACCCCTTAGTTAGCCACCACTCCACAAAAATCACACTTGGGTTAGGACAGTTAATTAGGGTGTCAGTTCACGGCGGGTGCACCCAACTCCGCCTTTGGCGCCACTCCACCGAGGCAGAGCAGCAGGCAGGATGACAGCCTCACAAGAACAGCAAACCCAGAATGACGTGGGCAATAAAAAAGCTCACTGGAGTGAATTGTAGCAGGCCTCCCAACTTTCTCGTGCCGACATGCCAGTGCAATTGCAATTTGACCCCCCAGCCTGGGTCTGCACAACACACATTTCTAGGCACGCTTGCCTCTACACCCGGCCAACGGTGTATACAGAGTCCTGAAGTTGAGTTGTGTCCGCACTGTGGAAAACTGCGGCAATGCCGAAATCTCCACAGTGCGGACACCACATAACTTGCTGGGTAGGAGCTCTGCTTGGTAAAGGCAAGTTTTCGGTGTCTGTATCTCAGAAGTAGAGAAGCAGTTCTGATGGAAGTTGTAGCAAGTCATAGTTGCGGTAGTAGTAGTAGTAGTAGTAGTAGTAGTAGTAGTAGTAGTAGTAGCAGCAGCAGGAGTAGTAGTAGTAGTAGTAGTAGTACTAGTGTTAGTAGTAGTAGTTGTTGTTGTAGTAGCAGTTGTAGTAGTCGTGGTCGTAGTAGCAGTAGCAGCAGCAGCAGCAGCAGTAGCAGAAGCAGTAGCAATTGTTGTCGTAGAAGTAGCAGTAGCAGTAGTAGTAGTAGTAGCAGTAGTAGTAGTAGTAGGAGTAGTAGCCGTTGTAGTAGTCGCAGTCTATGTGCATATATATATATACATATACATATATCCACACACATACCCCTTAAATGGCTGCCACTCCACAAAGATCACATGGGTTAGGGTGTCAGTTGATGGAGAGTTGAAGGTTTTTGGTGCTGGGTTTTCAGTAGTAGAAGTAGGAGGGGTCCGAGGAGCAAGGACCAGGACAGGCATATATGTATCCCATGTAACCCAATTTGGCCTTCAGCACCCAACTCCACGTTTGGCACCACTCCGTCGAGGCAGAGCAGCAGGCAGGATGACAGCCTCACAAGAACAGCAAACCCAGAATGACGTGGGCAAAAAAGCTCACTGGAGTGAATTGTAGCAGGCCTCCCAACTTTCTCGTGCCGACATGCCAGTGCAATTGCAATTTGACCCCCCAGCCTGGGTCTGCACAACACACATTTCTAGGCACGCTTGCCTCTACACCCGGCCAACGGTGTATACAGAGTCCTGAAGTTGAGTTGTGTCCGCACTGTGGAAAACTGCGGCAATGCCGAAATCTCCACAGTGCGGACACCACATAACTTGCTGGGTAGGAGCTCTGCTTGGTAAAGGCAAGTTTTCGATGTCTGTATCTCAGAAGTAGAGAAGCAGTTCTGATGGAAGTTGTAGCAAGTCATAGTTGCAGTAGTAGTAGTAGTAGTAGTAGAGGAGGAGGAGGAGGAGGAAGAAGACGAGGAAATGTCCACTGCTGCTTTTGGGCGATGGGGCTCGCAAGTTTGGGGTTAATGTTTGGGTCTTGGGGTGGGGCTCTATCCAGGGTTGCAGTCCGTGATCAAGGCAAGTGCAACAGCTTTTTGCAGCAGAAAAGCGATGGAAAAATCTTTGTGAATGGCAGCTAGTATGTCCAGAGCTCATCGTATGGATGCTTTCATACTGCAAACACTGTCCACAGTCCCACTGTTAGTAACAGTGTGACTGTGGACAGTGAACAGTGGCTGGCATTCACACATGTTTCAGCTGTCCCCGCTTTCAGGGATACATAGCACAGAAAACAAATGCCAGCAGCAGGGCTGGAATTCCGGGCAGCAAAGATGGCCATGCTGTGATGCATCAAAGCTGCTATTAGGGCAGCACTATACAAGTCCATCAGTCATCATTTGGATACATTTCTCCCAGTAACATGCACTGCTGGGAGGTCTCAATCATGTATGTGACTGTGGACAGTGGACAGTGGACTGCTATTCCAGCTGACACAGAGAGCAATCACTCGTGGAAATTCGCGACCTGCTCCGGCTTCTTGGCTGGCCTGAATGCCACGCATGTGTGGCCTCATGCTCGAAGACTGACCACTGTCGGCGCCGCTCTCCTCTGAGGGCAATTCCTGCATGTTTCTGCACTGTTGCCCAATTGCCAGCATTGAGGACTTTGCGGAGCGAGCCCACACGGGCTCCCAAACACCTGTTGTTGAGGGCTGGCTGTGTTTCTCGCATTTCCAAACGGTACAGGCTCAGCAGCCGTTCCCTAGCCTCTGATAGCTCTGGTCCCTCCTCCAGCCAGAGGCTGGTCTCAGACCAATAACCGGCTTCTCTCTCAGGGCCATTGTCAGCACTGACAGCCCCTTCTCCATCACTGCTGTCCTCCGAAGACTCGGTGTCACTGCTTGAACTGGAAGCAGCGAAACGCCCACTGGCCATATGCGGGCCAGCGACACGCATGGGTATCTCCATTCTCATCTGTCTGAACTTTGATCGGCCAGCGATAGCGAGGCGGAGGGTTGGAGGAGGTTTCACTGTCACTGTCAGCAGGTGTATCAGCTGGGACAGGACGACAGTGGACAGGAGGACAGTGGACAGTGCCGGGAGGTTGGTTGACCGCCAAGGGCGGCGGCGGCCCCTTTGGCATCAGCTCCTCCTTCGTTGGCGGTCCACTCTGCACCTCATCCCTTGGTGTACGTTCCGTGGCTGCTTCAGCAGCATCCATTGCATCTTCATAGCTCCCGGCGAGCAGATCTTCCAAGCTGTCGCCGCTGCCATGAGAATCGCCCCTCAAACTCATCGTCTAATGATTCTAATGTCACCGAAAGACACAAACAGAAGTGCAAGAAAACCCTGAAGAAAATAACAGCTACAACCAGAAGATTTCCCAAACTGTCCACTGCGAGCCGTAGGGGCTTCCAAGAGGAAAAAACTTCGTCATTGTCGTCATCATCATCATCAGCAGCAGCACCATGTCTTCCATTGAAATCAGCATCTTCAACAAATCTTCGCCAGGCCTGCTCCAAGGTGTCAGCCAGCGTGCCATGCGCCAACGCAAAGCCAAACCTGCCAGCCAAGCAACACACCGGATGACTTCAAGGCACTGCTCAGAAAGACTGCACAGCAGAAGAGAAGGGGACAAGTTAAAGGCACTGCTCAGAAGGCTGGCAGAAGCACCTTTTCTTTCTCTCTTTCTTTGTTCTGCAGTGCGTGTGAATGGCAGCCCTGTCGTTGTGTCCACTGCACTGCTCCAATGACGCATCAGCGACCCTTAAGGCTAGCTTATCATTTGCAGTGAGGGCTCTGGACAATGAACAGTTGACAGTGAACAGTGGACACTGACATGGACAGCGGCTGCCGTTCAGAAATGTCCGGGCTGTTGCCTGTCATCATCAGATAACAGCCCAGAAAGATGCCAGCAATGTAAGTGCTGGTATTCCGAGCTGTCGATTAAGAGCTGCTTCACCAGGCTCCGGCCGCTCCGGAGCGACGGGGAATCAGCTCGAATTGCCCCCTCTCCTCGGTCCAGTACCACCTCAGATGGAATGCATTGGCAAGGTTCGATGGAGCTGGACAAGTACACAATTGCAGCCTTGCTGCCCATTGCCATAGCTCCAGATCCAGCCCTTCCACGAGTTGGGCTCCCCAGTTCTTGTCCAGTGCGGCTGGGTGCGAGTGACACTCTTGTTGAAGGCCTCCAAATCAAAGGAACAACAAATAGATTTTTTTACTATGGCCAAACACATCGAATCGTCAATGCCCCTGCCTGCCGCTTGAGCATGTCAGTAAGGGAGTCTGGGTACGTCAGGCATCGCCACATATGGAGCTTCGGGGCAGAAAACTGTGGCGTGGTCGGCGGCCTCTGCAAGAACAAGAAGTGGGCGAAATATTGATCCGCCTCCCTGGAGAACAAGCCAGAGCGAATCGTCCACGTGCTGATCTGCAGCATCTGAATCGGCACCGGCTTCACGTCATAGACGACGAAGGTGCCCTGGCAGGCAGGTCACTGCGACCCGGCCTCTAATCTATTGAAAACCCTCTGGAAGCCTCCATGGTCTCGCCCATGACCTTGTAGCACTCCAGGTTGTTCGTCTCGCCCATGAGAAACACCCAGAAGAATTGGCCCAAGCTTTGCAGCCAGACGGACATTGTCTGATCCTGGAGACAAGGGGAACATCGCACAGTGGACAGTGGGCTTTGTTATCTTAGAGCTGTCCTGCAAGCTGAAGAACTGGGCAATGTTGTTGGGCAGCTGGCCTTCCATCAGGAACTCATACACGTTGTGCTCCATCTGGCCTGCCGGGGCATATGGAGAAGGCAACCGTGTTTGGATGAAGCTGAAAGGCCTTCGTCCAGGATGTGCAACACGGTCTGGGCCGGAAGGTTGTGGGGCTCGACGACGCCGGCCAGTGCCTTTCGCCGTGCCACGAGGTTCATGGCCCGGGCACCGAGGACGGCGGCGCCCGCCAATGAGGCCTCAG
The DNA here is from genome assembly GCA_905221615.1 of Symbiodinium sp. CCMP2592. Lineage (NCBI taxonomy): Eukaryota > Dinophyceae > Suessiales > Symbiodiniaceae > Symbiodinium > Symbiodinium sp. CCMP2592. The sequence continues at coordinate 38,294 of CAJNDT010006046.1, read as the reverse complement.
TCAGTTGGACTCTTGCCAGACAAGGGGAACATTGCACAGTGGACAGTGGCAAACACGACTGTGACTTGGATGTTTGAAGCCTTGCCTGGCGGACGTCCTGTTCGACGTGGTGCCACTCGCCAAGGGCCACGAGCATTTTTTTGGCCCCCTTCGTCGCATCCGTCAGGTGGGCATGCCAGGGGTAAAGCCCGAACTCAATCCCGTGCCGACGCGGCATCAAGTACGAGATGGTTTCGTCCCTGGAACCCAGGGACTGCTCGTACACAAAGATCTGGTCGCCCATCATCTTCGCATGCCCCAACAGGGGGCCGTGCAACAGGATGCCCTGGCAAAATGGCTGCATGCATGCCGCACGAAGGTCCTTGAATCCAGCCTTCGCCCCCAGCTGGAAGAATCTCAGCAGCCCGATGAGCAGCATGCGGCGGTCCTTGCCGAACAACTGACAATGGGGAACCGCAACTCTTGTCTTGGCTGAGAATACTGCACAATGCTAGCACTGCCTCATCAACGTCGCCGACCGCCTGCAGCTTGTCGATGACGTTCTGGAGGGACTCGGCGCACTTGCGGGCCTCGTTCATGTCATCTGACGTGAAGAATGGCCGGTCCTGCAGCTGAACCAACCAACGGCCAACTGCAACTTTGAACAAACGAGGCTGTCCTCCGAATTGAACCTGGACGTCACCGGGAACTGCAAGTTGGTCGGGTCGAATCCGACGAGGACCCAGATGAGATTCTCGGTGGGGTCAGCCCCGACTTCGATGCCCGGGAGCGTTCCGTTCGTGCTGTCCTCGCACATTGCCAGCTGTCGTGCCCAGGGTAGGCTGACCAGCTGACCCAGGGAGGTTTGCGACCTGCCCCGGAAGACCTGCAACATGTGGTCCAACACAGACACACACACACAGACAGACAGAGTAAACTGATACGCAAAGTCTCACACAGCTGGCCTCATTCAAAGTCCTCTGGCTCTGTGTCACGATGGCCTTGCTGTCACTGCTCTTCCCTTTCCTGCTGTCCTGCTCTGCAAGGTCAACACAGTGAACAGTGGACGGGGGACTGGTGGACAGTGAACTGGATGCCGCAGCTGGTGCCAAGGATTTGGCAGGAGAACTCGGGCACTCTGGCTGTCTTGGCTCCTCTGGCTCACTGACAGATCCCTTGTCCACCTTGGGCTCCTCCTGCCCAGATTCCTCCTTGGGCTGCTTCTTCTCTCCCCCACCCACATTGGGCTGCTCCACAGTGGGCTGCTCCACTGCCCCACTCTCATCATGGGAGACCCCAGCTGCGGCAACTGCTGAATCAGACGCTTCGGGGTCCTGGTGCTTCGCCTTCGATTCCTGAGATGCATTGGCACACTTGCTGGCACGAAGTTTTGTGTGATCTAAACACTGGCGCTAGAAATTTGCATACAGGTGACATTCTTGTCAATGCTCCGCTTGACACTGGTCGCCCTCTGCTGCTCCTGCTTCTTCTTCTTCATCTCCTTCATCTCCTGGAGCTGCTTCCTGGCCTTCATCACCTGAGTCTCCTGAGGGGCAGAAACCCTCGAAACCCTAAACCCTCAACCCCAAACCCGAGGCCAGCCTCCTTCCAGGCTTCGAACAACGGCCTCACCTGAGCACCAAGGACACTGGCTACTAGTAACTAGTAGCGATGCAAAACAAGAACTGGCAGAATTCGGAATGCTGGCGAGGCTCCTCGTAGCTCGGGCCTTGGCAATAGAGGACAGGCGACGGCGGACAGTGGACAGGGGGCGTCGCACTGGCGGAAGCCGAATCATCGGTCGACCCGGGCCCGGTCGCAGCGGACCTCTTCTTGCCCGAACTGGCCTTTGACTTGGGCTCGGCCCCTGCCACCTTGGGAGACTTCGTTGCCGTCTCCGATTCCATCGACCCAGAACTTGCTGGCGCCGACTCCGTCTTCTCTGTTGGCGTGGCGGGCTCTGCAGGCTCTGCAGGCTCTTTCGGCTTGGCCGAGAGCTGAAGCACGGGCTTCGGGGCCTCCTCCTCCTCCGTGTCGGCTTCTGACGTCGGCGACAAAATGGATCGCCGAAGCTGCTGCCGTGCTTCTGTCACCGTCCCGTCATCAGGGACCCCCGCAGGCACCACGGCAGGCGTAGCGTCCTTCTTGTCGCCCTTCGTCTTCTCCGCTTCTTCATAAACATCTTGGAAATTGACTTCCTGCAGCACAGGCTGGGGTCTGGGCTATTTAAAGCAGTGCATTCAATACTCAGCTCAAACAGAGAAGTGCCCTTGCCTTGCCTCAAAGCCGTCAGTCGAAATCGTGGATCCAGCCGCCGAACCCGTGTCAGCCATTGCTTCAGGCACACAACAAAATATGTACAGTCAACAAGGGACAGTGGGAACAGGGCACAGTGGTCTTGTCGAATTTAAACACCGGCGGCAAGGTAGCACTGCAAAGTTCATCTGAATCTGTGTGAACATGCAGCAAAGCAGGCAGACAGTGCAAGCTGATGCATGCATTTTGGGGGTTTAGGGATGACACTTTACCCGGCCTTGCCGTGGAGCCAATGCCGCGGCGCCGCTGCTGCAGGCGAGGACAGTGAACAGTCAACAGTGGACAGCTGAACAGTGAACAGTGGACAGCAGCTTGGCTTTCGGACCTGCCAGGGGAGCATTCATGTGATGTTGCATAGTTATTGTAGGGCTCGGGTCTGAAGGCAAATGGTTTTCACAGTGAACAGCGAACAGTGTGACATCATCCCTCCAAGTGCAACGCAACAGAAGCTCCTGGCTCAAGGCAACATTAGAGTATCCAGTAGTAGTGTTTCACCAGACCCCATGGCACCCAGAAAAAGACTAACCAGTTCACTGTCCTGCAGTTCACTGTCCACTGTGCCAGACGCAAAGGGCAAGTTGCAGAAAAGAAGGTCGAAGACACAGTCCACTGTGCAAGAAGCCAAGCGCAAGCCATGGAACAAAGGTAAAAAGCTGTCGAAGACAGACCTCCAGCATTTGTTCGTTCCCAGGGAAGACCTTTTGCTGTTCCTGGCAGTGAGCCTTTACTTTGCCGGGCCACGGTATGTCATGGCATTATGGATCACGATGGTTACCTCCCGTCGAATTTCTGAGGCATTGCAACTTCGAGGTTCGGATGTTTTCCTGGATGGAGGGCACATGCAAGATGCTCCTCACATCTTGTTCCAAAAGCGGGAAGACAACAAAGACTTCCAAGGAATGGGCAAACTTGGGGCTGACTGCATCGCTGCTCGTCTTGCTCCTGATGTTGTCAGCACACTCAGGGAGGTGATGGACAAAGGTGTGCAGAGATGTGTGCTGCCCCCACTTGAGCCCTTCAGGAAGTCCCACCCAGGCGTGTTTCAAGACTTTCCGCCACGCTCGTCCAAAGCCTTCTGCTGGCCCATTGGCAGCAGCTACATATTCCCAGCTCAAACCAAAAAAGCAAAGCAACCGTGGATGGCCAGGCAAACAGTGTGGAAAGCAGTGACCCATGTCGCGAAAGTGATGTTCGCACTCACCGGCCGCAGACGTTGGAATGTGAAATTCAAAGGCTCACATGTGACAGTGCATGGAGCTACTAGACACACTGCATCTGCCTTGTTGCTTGCAACCCCAGAGGGCGGTCAACGCGCCTCTGAGCATGTCATCATGGAAATCCAGCAGCGGCTCGACGTGGGAACCTTCAGGCGGCACTACTGCCATGCAAACGAGGAAGACGTGGCGGAGGCCCTTCAGCATGCATCAGTTGCAGTATGCTTTGCTATGCCGAGCGATGATCCAGAAGCCATGTCACCAAAGCAAGACCCAGAACCTATCGCGCCTCCTTCGCCAAGTGCTAGTACGACTACTACTACTACTACTACTACAGCTTTGTCTCCAAAGAGAACGTTGACCGTGTCCCCTGTGCACTGTCCACTGTCTACTGTTACAAAAGGCCCCGACTCCACGGCCTCAGCCGAGATGCCAAGCTCCCAGGACACTGTGAAGTCCCACGCGAGCAGGAATGCCTGGCGACATAAGAAGCGCAAGGCAGGCAAAAAAGCTTGGGCAGCACAGTCAGGCCCATGAAGTCTCACCTCATAGGGATGGCAACTACTCGTGATTCACAACATTCACAACACCCAAACATATTCTGAATTCCTGTGTTGAGGTGCATTGCCCCTGCATTTGGTTGGCCTAACCTGCCCCTTGCAGTTGGCTGGTCCGCAAGGGCCCCTGCAAGTTTGTGGTGGGTTGGGCCCATGCAGAGTGCTGGCGATGCAACCTGAGTTAGGCTATCCCTGCAAATGTGCCAAGCAAGCCCGCAGTCAATGCAACTGGCTACAGTACAGTGGACAATGCACAGCAAACAGTGAACAGTGAAATGGGCGCGCGAGCAGGTGGTAGTATATTGGGTTTCACAGAAAGCATTCTATCTACTCTAGGGATGCGAATCAATGAATCAGGGCACCGTTACTTCGCATGAAGACATCTCTGGAACAAAACAAAGCACTCAAGTAACACGGTTATGTTTGACGCGACATGAAGTTATCCAATCATCATTCCTCGAAGCAGATCACACACAACCAAGCATTCAATGATGATGTTGTTGGCGGCCAGCACTTGTGGCTGGATTTGGCGTAGTAGCCGCCATTTTGATAGCGGTTGAAATGATTTGAATAACCTACTCAATGCAGTGACCCTTCAGCTAAAAAGCACAAAGGAAGCCCCGATACATGTAACTTCAAAGCAACAGCACACTTGCAGAGTAAGCTGGAAGCCTGAATGATCTCAATGATTACCCCTAGGGTACATTAATCGACCGCCCCGCCCCCCCCCTCACCTGTCACACCAGGCGGTTCAATTTATGGTGTTAGTGTCGAGGGTGTGGGCAGCTGTGAAGTTGTTGCTGATGGACATGAGCATACTGGTAACAAGTGCTGATCAGGGCACAAGCTTAAGACAATGAAAGATTTCGTCCAACCCACAAAACCTCTGAATCCTCCACGTTGAAACATACCCCCAGAAAGCTAACCCTGAAAAGCGTATTTTCTGCACATGAAACTCTGTATTAGTAAAGGCGCCCAGCCGGCCTGCAAGTCTCCAGTCACGGCTGGCAGTGCTAACAAACAATGGACAGTAGACAGTGGACAGTGGACAGTTATTAGGTCTAAAAGGGTATCGTGCCAAGGCAGGGCAAAAGGTGGGGAAAGGCGAATTAACCGGAGGAGGCGTCGGTTAATTCGCGACCTTTTTAATTGTGGGGGAGGGATTCCGGGCCTAGGGGGGTTTAAGGCTAAGCTAGTTTGTGGACCACTGCGAGTGACAGTGTTGGCCTGCAGGTGCTGGGGTCCTACCTCAACGAGCTCAGACTCTGTCCACTGTCCACTGTTGCCAGCAGCAGCAGTCGCGCGCGCTGTCACCCAGAAGCGCGCGCGCATATATCGTGTGTGCGCGCGCAGTGCGCGCGCTATGCGCGCAGAAGCTGCACGGGCTGCTGTGAAAAAGTGCACGCGCTGTGCGTGCGCGGTGCGCGCGCAGTGCGCGCGCGGTGCGCGCGCTGTGCGCGCGCTGTGCGCGCGCAGTGCGCGCGCAGTGCTGTGTGTGCATGCACGCTGTCACGTGTGTGCACGCTGATGTTGTAGTAATACTACATTACTACATGTTCTACTTTCACATAAAGCAGTTGCTTTTCTGTTAATGTTTGCATTTGGGGCCTCTGGACAGAACATATGACAAGTTTCTGGAGCATGCAGTGTTCTGTGCTCAAGCTTTAGAGAGAGAATGTGGCATCAGCATCATGTTCTTCATAATCATGAACAATGTAGTGCAGAGTCTGCAAATTCAGGGCAGTAGCATTGCAGAACGGACAGCACTAGTTCATCCAACGTGCAGTGTCCACTCACTGTCCACTGATATTGTTGGGCAGCAGCATTGCGGAACGGACAACGACAACACTAGTCCATTGTCCACTGTCCATTGTCCACTGTTGTTTGTGGAGAATGGGCCGGATGGTGAAAGGAAAATCCAAGAACCTAAAAAACAAGCCCAAGATTGCCAAAAAACCCGCCAGCAATCGGAGTGGCAGATCTGGTAAGTCGGGATGGGCACAATGGACGAAGAACAAGGCTGAAAATGCCAAAGAGCAAGAAGCAGAATCGCGAGACCGGCCAGAATCAGAAGAAGACTCGCCTTTTTGTCATGTGGACGTGGACGCTACAGATGATGTTGATGCATGTTCAACTCGAACGGTGAGCACACAAACGCCACGTTGGATTCGCCGTGTTCAGCCGGCGAAAGATGAGAAGGACTCGTGCTGTTTTTTCTCAATTGTGTTGATCAGCCCTGGTGCTTGCAGGACCTGAAGAGAAAAGGACGAACCAGCATGATGCATCACAGTCTGTGCCCGAGTGATGCTTTCAACAATGTGTTCCCATGCAATGTTGCGAGCCAGGTCGGGCTCTCGATGGCTTTGGCACCAATGAACTACTGGACTGCGGCCGGATGCTGTTTTGCCACTGACTACTACACTACTACCACTACTACCACAACTACTGGTTTGCAAGCTGCGTGGATTGCACGCAGGCAACGTTGTTCTCTTCCGCCCCGTGAAGAAGAAGCTGGCAGAGCAGAACTGAGAGAAAAAAAAGCGCCATTGGTTTGATTGCAACTGAGTATAGCTGCATCTTGGGTGGGGTCTTCCCTGTGCACAGTAGTAGTAGTAGTAGTAGTAGTAGTAGTAGTAGTAGTAGTAGTAGTAGTAGTAGTAGTAGTAGTAGTAGTAGTAGTAGTAGTAGTAGTAGTAGTAGTAGTAGTAGTAGTAGTAGTAGTAGTAGTAGTAGTAGTAGTAGTAGTAGTAGTAGTAGTAGTAGGAGTAGTAGTAGTAGTAGTAGTAGTGGTAGACGTAGAACAATGGACGGTGGACAGTGTCGTGTCTATTCCCTCTGGCAACAATCTATTCATGACATCGTTGATGAGCCTGCCCTGCCCCACCCCAGTCCAACTTGCAATCTGTTCCTGCTGTTGCTGCTCCTGCTTTTGCTGCTGTTGCTGTCCACTGTTCACTGTTCATGGTCTTCAATGCTCACTTTAAATCCTGCTTTCAAAGCCCCTTAAGGCTCCCAAAACGAAAAGGTCAGAAGGTTAGATACCAACGAACGGAAGGTCAGTTGCTTTGAACAGGGATTCAAGCCGCGAGCATCTGGATCGATTCCTTTCGCCCGCTCTGCTCTCGAGCCCTGCACTCTTCGTCTGCACACCTACGCCACCCACTGGTTGGACCCCAAACCTAAGGCTGGCTGGGTTGAGGGGACTGTTCACCTTGACCCCACGGTCCGTACTTAGGGAGGGTCGCGCGCGCTCGTTTGGGACCCCACCAAGCCCATTCCCCCCCTTGCACGATGGCTCCTGGGACCCACGCCGAAAGGATGCCCTCCACTTGTTGGGCCATGGGGAACAAGGGGTTCAGGTTAGGGTGATCGGGGCACGGGAGGTTCACAAACTCCTCGGGGGAAGGGGGTTGGGACGCCACTGACGATGAACGTCTTGCCCTGCACGCCCCCCCTACGCCCTGGCGGCGTTCTGCAAGGGGCCGCCGTCTCACACGCACTGATTGCATCGTTCGGCTCTCCTACCAACCCAAGCAGGACACCGAACTCGCCCTCACAAAACCATGGCATGCTAGAGCCAACGCCCACGGCCAACAGGCGCCGTTGAGCTACGTATGCAACAGCAAGGTTTGCAGCACGTTTGGCCACTATGACGCCCACCAAGGAGTCAATGGCTTTCATCACACTTGCATCTCTAGCACCACCATGCGCTTCGGATGCACCCTGGTTGCCGCTTCCCAAGCAGCGTCGATTCCTAGGATTGCGCCTCGCCTCAAGGGAGAGGACTTCACCTTGCTGGCGTTGCCAGCTCCATGGTTCGGAGGGCCTGCAGGCCCACAGCCTGAGGAGTAGTCTCGGGCCGTCGTCGTGGTGTAGATGGGTCTCCATAACCCTGAGTCGTCGCTGAAGTCGAAGTCGAGAGGTGGACGTGCCACCAGAGGAAGGAGCCATTGCCTGCACCCTCCTACACACCAGCAGTTTTAGCCGCTTCTACCCTAAGCGTTGCCCGCTCTGAAGCGCGTGGAGCTATCTGCTGAGCCAAAGCTCTTCACAAGTGCCTCATTGGACTTGTTATCCGTATATCCACGGATGGCCACTCGCGAGGTCTTTCTATCCTCGCCCTCGGGGACCCAGAGACGTATCACTTTCTTGGGATCGCCTTTCGAAAAAGCCCAAGGAGTGTACTGATCGGGCTCCGGTCTAGCCGAAAATTCTTGGCAATTCTTAAATATCCGACGACGGCCCATCCAGCACCCGGCCTGGCCCCCCTTGTGTAGCCGAAACTTCTTATCGGGAAGCTCTACTATGATATAGCTGGTACACCTAGCCCTCTTAAGTAGCTGCCTCGGCCGGTTCCGGTGCAGCTCCGGTCCCAGCTCCGGCTCACTGGCCGATTCTTCGGGTCTATCTTCGGGAGGGTCGCTCGCCACGATTTCTTCAGGTAGCCCAGGATTAGCCACCAGCTCCACGATGCGTTCGCTAGCCCATTCTCGCCGCACTTCAAATTTACCCCCCTGATGGGGGACTTTATCCAGAATGGCCACGGTCATAAATGCTTGTAGCCATTCCAAGTCACAGCTATCCTGTCTTCGCATGCCAGACGCAACTCTCCTGCGAACGACGATAGCGGTCGAAACTCCGTTTCTAGCGAAGCTACCTTCAATAGGTTGGGGAGTAAATAGGTTAGCTAGCACACATAGTCGTAACTCGTTCCTCGTCACGAGGTACGGCCAGGGTATGAAGGCTTGTGGTCGGATGCAAGGAACTCCGCCTCGAAGAAGACCCCTTCCCTGGTCTGGCTATGCAAGGCTGAGCGTGGGGCCTGGTCGGAACTGCTGGAAGCTGGCTCCGGGGAAGGCTGTGGGCTGGGTGTGGCAGTGGCAACTTTCGGTATGGGCAGTGCTTGGCTGGATGCGGGGGCCTGTGCGGGCACCGTGGCTGTTTCCTGCGCCGTCTGTGGCTCCGAGGCCTTGGGTTTGGGCGGCGGGGATTGCTGCACTTGTGGCATGGCTTTGGTCGGCGGATCTGTCGACTGGGCCTTGGCTGACTCGGGCAGAAAGGTTTGCTGCGCCGGCGGCTTCCAATTGTGTGGGACCTCGGGCACCGCTTCTGCTGCGGCGGCTTCTCCGAGGGCTGCGGCTGGGAAGGCTTGGAAGCAGGTGGGGTCTTCGTGAATGGCTCCGGAAGGCACGGCCTTAATCGGCGGGGGCTCGGCTTTGGCGTGAGGCACGGGAAAAAGCTGGGCGGAGGGCTGAGGCCGTCAAGTAGGCTCCGGAATTCCTGGCCACCCCCAGATCGGGGCGCTTGATTGATGAGCTGCCAGAGCTCATGGCGGTTGATCGGCTTGGACTGGGCCTCGGGATCAAAGAAGAGCAGAGGAAAAGGCTGCTGGTGTGTGGCTGCTGTGACGACGGCTGTCATGTCGACGAGCTGCCCCATCATAGAATAAAGGCCTGCTTGTGGTGTGGCATGAAAGGCTGTAGAGGAAGAAGGCTCCTCCATAGGAAGGTATTCTCCCTCAATGGGCTGCTCTGTGACTGCAGCTGCTTCGGCTTCGGCTGCCGGTACTGAAGGCTGTGAAGGCTGAGCCGCTTCGGTCTGGGAAGGCTGGGCCGTGTCGGCTTCATCAAGGTCTTCCACATCCTGAGGCGGGACGTAGTCAAAACAAGCTGGAATAGGGCCTGTGTAACATCCATCTTGGGCATGATAGAAGGCTTCCTGGTTCTGGTAGACAAGAAGGCTACGTGGGGATAGGCTGGAGGCACTATCGCAAGGCCGAGCATCATCCTGTACGGCTGTGTCGGCTGCCATCTGCGCCGAGGCAGAATGCAAGGCTTTGAGCTTGGCTAACTCATCTGGGGCCAACGTCTTCAGCCAGTCGGCGAAGGCATCGTGGTCGGACGCCATGGCTGAGGCTGACGCTGAAGCTCCCATAGGCGCTGTGAACGAAAATGCTCTGGGGGGTGTCCACGCGCGTAGCACAGGAAAACAGACTGCAACGTGAGGCACTTGCACGCAGGAGTCCTGCGAGCTTGGAGCGGCTGGAGGGCATGTGACCTGGCCCAGGGCATGGAGAGCAACAATGCCTGTGAAGGAAAAAACCCGGCCTGATGTAGGCGGGACCTGAGCAGGACTAGGGCAGCGAAACCCGCATGAAAATGCAAACGCCTATGCTGCAGAGCCCTTTTGGCAAGGCATGCAAGGCGGGCTGCAGAAGGCTAAGCTTCTGGGTCTCCTTCGGACTTCGGAGTCCAGCAAGGCTGAGGGCTGAGGGTCCCTGATACTGGCAAGCATCAACGGCTGCCTCCGTAAAATAAACGGCTATAGTAGGGAAGGCTTGCTGAAGTGTCAAGAGCAACCCGGCTACCCTGGCGTAAGTCTGGTCCAAGCGGATCCTGACGGCGTCTATCTTGGCACTGATGAAGACCCAGGGCGAAAGAAGGCAGCGAAGGCGTGGCTGTTCATGGGCTCGGCGGCTGTGGTGCCACAGGGCTTGCTGTGCGCCACGGCGGTCGGCTTCGAAAGAGACTGCACTGGCGGCTGGGTAGAAGGCTGTGGCTGCAAAGCATCGTAGGCGGAGCTGGTATCAGGGTCGAAGGCTAGGGGACCAGACATGGCTTAGAGGTTGGTCATATTGGCAGTCGGCTGGCCCTGATTCCATTGGAGGGTAGGGCTATTGGCATAGGAAGGCCAAGGAGCGCGCTGTGCACGCTGATCTTGGCGGCGGGGCTGCTGGTGCCCCCTCATGATGTCTCAGCCGAAAGAGCTACGTAGGCAAGCTGCGGCTGGCTGCTTGCAAGGCAGGCAGGGCCCAGGCTGAGGGCGAGTCGAAGATCATGTAGATCCTGAAAGGTCTGCTGAGTCGGGCTGACCGTCGATTGAAGAGGCGCTGAAGGCAGGTGATGCAGAGGGCGGGGCCGAGGGCTGGTAACCTGAAGACAGGAAGGGCTGTTTGATTTGAAAGCATGAAGGACAACGGAGACCTGCCCTGACTAGCATCTTGAGCGCAGGCTAGAATCGGCTTGGGAGGCTGTGCTGGCCGAGGTTCGAAGAAATTTGGGGGGGCAGCACGAAGGAGAAGGGCCAATTGCAGGAAAGGGCTCATGGACGGCTTAAGGAACCGGGTGGGCTTAACTGGCTTGCGAGTAGGCTTGTGCTGACTGAGGCTGCAACGGCCGACACGGTGAAGGTGCCTGAGAGAGAGCAAAGCATAGGCTCCCATGTGCTGAACTCGCAAAGGACTGACCGGCTGAGGGCCCGGGATGTAAGGCAAAAGTGCCGTGTCACCCTCGGGCCTTGGATATGCGTTCTGCTACATAGTCGTGGCAAGCCTTATTCAGAAGGCACAAGGCAGCAACTTCCTGGCGAGAGCTTGCGAAAAGAAGTAAATTGGCACAAGGCGCAACTCCGAAGAGAAGGCCCTCAAGGCTCCAGCCAAGGAAAGGCTCACGGAGGTCCCTGGTAGGGAACCAAAGCACCTTGTTGAGAGGCGGCTGAAGGAGCCAAAGGAGCGGTACCATAAAAGGACTCCAAGGCGGCGGATGGCGATACCGCAATCCTGGCACAGCTGAGTCAAGGCTTGAGTCCTGCGAACTCGCTGATCTGGTGGAGGGTGGGGGGCTGTGAGGGGCTAGCCATATGCTGCCTGACCCCTGGCTGGCTGCATCTGGGGGAAAGGGCGAAACGCTCGAAATATGCTGGGGGGAGAAAATGGCAGCTTTGGTATCCTCCCCCCAAAGGCAAATAAGCAGGCTGTGGCTGGGGCGGAGACGCCGGCTGAGCAAAGGCTGGCTGAGCGGAAGCCCGGGAGGCTCCCGGGGAAAGCTCAGAGTCCGGCTCTGCAGGCCGGGGCCCGAGCCAGGCAGAGCCCGACGGCTCGGGAGGCATCTAGGGCAGAGGCAGCGGACCTGGGTCAGTCAGAAATATCTAAGTGCGAGACAATGTGCTCATGTGTCTCCTGAGAAAGCAGGGCTAAAGGCAACCAAGAAGGCCCACCTGCAAATAACAAGATGCGCGGCCCGACGGTACCTGAGAGCAAAAGGTCCTGCAGGCAAGGGCTGTGAGGCTGTCCCATGTAACCTGGAAGTGGCAAGGCGTCTAGGAGGCCTGGCCAATGCCACTGATACGGCAAGATGCGCAGAGGCAGAAAATATGGGTCAGGCTGAGGAAAGTCCATGGCTGAGGGCCCGGCGGCTGCCTGAGTGGCAAGAGAGCTCAAAAGAGCATCTCAACCATGAGCTGATGGCACTCGTCATTGGCTAGAACTAAGGGGAGCCATTCATGAACTTCCAGGCAAATGAGAATGCGAGGGCAAACTGTCCAGGAAAAAAGGCATTCCTGGAGGCAGGGCTCCAAAGGCTGGCCCTCATGCGGCTGCAATGCGAAACATTCTGCGAATGTAATCAGATACCAATTCCGGTCATGCAAGGCGAGTCCGGCTGGGGCAAAGGCAAAGTCCGGGGGGCGAATCCACCGCGGAGGCAAAGGCGGAGGCCTGGGCGAGACCGGGGCTTGATCAAGCTCCCACTGAAACATGGCGAGGGGCACAACCACATGTGCCGGCAGCATGGCTTCACTCTAAGGCAGAGGCAGGCAGGCTACAGGGCAGTAGCTACGGCTAGATCTCGCTTTTCGAGAAAACTCAAGTGCTAGAGCCAGTGCTGCGATGTGCTACAGATTCACATGCCTTCTAAAACATACGTGAACAAAAACACGAAACGTCGTAGGCGACGAACTCTTGGCCCTTGCTGCGCCTAAAGCTCTTGTAGAAGTCCGCCAAGGTCTGAAAGACTCTCAAGAACTCCAACGGTTCCAGCTCCTTCCACAGGTGATCCATCAGGCGAGCCACACCATCTGGATGCTTAAGCGACTCTAGAGGGATCGACTCAGTGGCCAACCAGGCATTCCCCGTCAACTTCTCCATGAGCCTCTGGGCCCTGAAACTCGGGTCGATGCTCGTGCTCAGCTCAAACAGCTTTACGCGACGCTGATACTCACGCATCGGTCCCGAGCCGTCAAACTCAGGAATGAAATCCTTCCCGCTGGATTTCGTCCCGGTCGTCTCTTTAGACGTCGAAGCTGAAGCACGGTCCTCCTCGGTAGACCCCGTAGCCTCAGCTCCCATCCATCCATCTCCTTCCGCCGTTGAGGTGACGGAGCTTCGCCTTGCCGCATCTTCGCCACCCGAAACTGGGTTCCGTCCCAGCTTCCCACGATTCATTGTGGTGAGTCTTGCGCTGATCACGCGAATCGTCTCCCCAGGTGGCGCTCTGCCACGTGCTTGAGCTCCAGGAGGAATACTTCTCCTGCATGGGGATGCCACGCATAACTGCTGCTATCATACCAGCTGTTCCCGCCGTAGGAAGCCCATGCCGGCTGCTGTTGCCACTGCCACGGTGCGGCCTGCCATTGATATCCCCACCAGGCATTGGAGGAGGAATCTCGTTGGTCACTTTGCTGCCACTGCTGCCACTGATCATCGGCTGGAGCATCTTGCTGGGTGCCCTGATGATCAGCGTTGCCATCCGCCATCGAGCAAACCCTGCTCCGCCTAACCAATGCAGAAGCCAAACCGCAAAGCCGCGCCGCAAACCATCCGAAGGCTAAGGCGCGCAGTTCTTTTCCACAAGCACCAGGAGCCACTGCGGCTGCATGTGGACCGAAGGTTTTCACAGAAACTCAAACCGCAAAGAAGCAAAAGCTCAGTCAGGTCAAGCTGAATCCCGCACTTTCACAGAAAAGCAATAAGGATCGTCACCACGGATGATAGTAACAGACGCAAATTTCTCACCCGTACACTTAATCTAGCGCCAACATGGGGAGTAACTAGCCCTAGTTCGGAACCCGCCTCATTCCGAAGAGTAAAAGACACGCTCCAAGTTCATTATGGCCACCCTACAGTACTTTCCACTCTTCAACCGCGCTTAAGGACAACCTCCCATATTGATGATTTTCAAGCGTCCTCCCAGCTAGCCGTGGCGCCCACGCAGCCTCCGCGAGCTGCAGGACAGAGGGGGTTTAAGCGGAATGGCGGTGCCGGGCCGATCCGCCGGAACCGCAGCTGCATCAAGCCGGCTAGCCTAAGAAGGCCAGAGCCACATGCGGCACCTGCGACAGCCGACCCGGCCTGGCCGTCAGTGAGCGCTGGCCACCCGCACCTGCGCAACTGGCAGCGCCGCAGGGCTACGGAATGCAAATAGGGCTCGAGAGCCTGCGAAGGAGACCTGCAGCAGAATGGCCAAGGACCTGAAGCGAACATCTCGTGGAGTCTCCCTGCCAAGCCCGCCGGCCCCTCGGCCTGGGAACGGCGTCGGCTCGTTGTGGCAAGGCGAGCATCTCCGCTCTGCAGGGCTCCAACTGCTCGTACAAAGAAACCACCGGCCTCGGAGCAGAGCCGAGAGGCTCTTGAGCCGGGGCAACGTTAAAGCAGAGCCATAGAGAGCCTCGCATGCCTCGCGAACCCCTCCATTGCCCCTCCTCTTCTCTCTCTCTCTCTCTCTGTCTCTCTCTCTCTCTGTCTCTCTCTCTCTCTCTCGCTGGGGCTCCACTCCCCGTGCAAGGCCCCGCTTGCATCCTGGAGGGATCGAAGAGCCGAAACCTCGAAGGACAGAGGCGAGAAAGAGGAGATGCATGCTGTAGGCCTGTGGATAGAGAGAAACAGCGGCGAAGTAGACAGTATAAACCTGTGTGAATACTCTCTAGCGTTGCTGCGCAAAGTGTGCTGGTCGCAGCTGGTCAGCTGGGCTCCCGTCCGGGCGGCAAGGAAAGGGAGGGAGCGCACGGCCACACAGGCCTTCCCCTCGAAAGCGAACCTCGGTTTCGAGGCTTGGCCAAGCCGCTGTTAGTTGGCCACCCGCACCCCCTTGGGACCCCCGGCGGCTTCGTCACGGGACAAGGGACGAAGCGGGCGGGGCCGGCGCCGCAGGCGGCGCCTCGCGGCAAGTGGCCCGCAGCGGAATCCCGGCATGCGGTGGGAGGTCGTCTCGCCGCGTCTCCTCCCCCAGCCCCCCCCGGCCTGCAGCTTCCCCTTCGGCGGGATCGGGATCCGCTTCCGCTTGCGGATCTTCCTCCGCTGTTTCGGGCGCTTCCGCCTCCGCCGCCTGAACCTGCTCACGGCGCCATCTGCACTGCTGCGGCGGAGTACTGCAGCGGTTTATAAACCAACGATGCTCTATATGCTCTATGCTGCACCTCGTAGGGCGGGTTCAAGCTTTCAGCCGAGCCTGACAAAAGGCCTCGCAGACGCAGACGAAAGGGACATGCACGGGACTGAAAGCCAACCACGCCGGCTCGAGCCGCATCACACAGCCGCTGTGACTGCTGTCCTTTGCTCCTGGCTCGCTTGCCGTGGGTTGGCTGCCTCTGGTAGAAGACCGTCCCAGGTCAGCAGCACCTGGAGCTGAGTCCGACAAAAACTGGCTGACGGCTGTCTCAGCGCTCTCAGCGCAGGGCGAGCTGGCTATCATCTTGTAGCCACCGCTGCATCATCTCCTAGCCCGGCATCCCCGCCCTGCTGCACTGATTTCGAGAGAAGCACACTCCTGGCTTTCTTCCGAAGAGAATGGCACCTCGCAGGCGAATCAAGATACAATCTGCACGATCCTGCCCATGCCCAGCCCATGCAGGCACCTGTGCAGGGAGGGGCAGTGTTGCGACGGCCTGTGAGCACGTGCCGTCCCGCAACCGCGCCAGAAGCACAAAGGGCAGTCGCAAGCAGTCGCAGGATCGCGATCCTGCAGTAGATTCTCCTGCACCCTGGAGTGGCGTGGGGGTAAGAGTGTTTTTTTTTTTGCTGTCGCTGCTTTTTTGCTGTCGTGGCGGGGCGCGTTTTTTGTTTTGCTGTCGTGGCGGGGGCGCGTTTTTTTTTTTGCTGTCGTGGCGGGGCGCGTTTTTTGTTTTGCTTGTCGTCCCTGCGGGGCGTTTTTTTTTGCGCGGGGGCGTTTTTTTTTTGCTGTCGTCCCTGCGGGGCGCGTTTTTTTTTTTTGCTGTCGTCCCTGCGGGGCGCGTTCTTTTTTGCTGTCGTCCCTGCGGGGCGCGTTTTTATTTTGGCTGTCGTCCCTGCGGGGCGCGTTTTTTTTTTGGCTGTCGTGCCTGCAGGGCGCGGTTTTTTTTCGCTGTCGTTGTGCTCCCCGGGCGCTTGTTTATTATCATCATATATATTACTACTACTACTACTACTACTACTACTACTACTACTACTACTACTACTACTACTACTACTACTACTACTACTACTACTACTACTACTACTACTACTACTACTACTACTACTACTACTACAACTACTACTACTACTACGACGACGACTACTACTACTACTACTACTAGCACTACTACCACTACTACGACTACTACTGCTGCTACGACAACAACTACAACTACTACTACTACTACTACTACTACTACTACTACTACTACTACTACTTGTTTGGCTCCTGCATGGCGCGTCGACTGACTGCATAGCAGGTGACAGTTGAGTATCGTAAGCTCCGACCTTACAGCGATGCGAAGCAAAACTACTGTTTTTGTTTCGCCGTTGTGTTGTTGCGCGTGCCGGGGTTTCTTGCTTCGCACGTGCATGCCCGGCGCAGGTTCCCAATTTCAAGCACCCTTGTCACAAGGTGAATGGTGTTTTGTCTCTAAACGACTCATCGCAGGCATCGCGGGTTTCAAGAACGACTCCCAGGCTGTCATGCAACCCTGCGCAAGGCTTAAAACAGCGGGGGGGTTGGGGGGGGCGCAGCCCCCCCCATTTTCAATCACGATGGCTGGTTTAAACAGCGGGGGCGTTGGAGGGGGGCGCAGCCCCCCACATTTGCGATTCTATGATGGTGGCGTGGTCGGCTGAAACAAAAAACTCATATATGTGCTGTCAACCAAGTGCCACTCTCGCATGCCCGGCGCAGGCTCCCCGATTGCAAACACCCTTGTCACAAGGTAAAAAATGGTATTGGTTTCTAAAAGACACATCTCAGGGATCGCGGGTTTCAAGAACGACTTCTACGCCGTCATGTAACCTTGCACACGGCTGAAAACAGCGGGGGGGTTGGGGGGGGCGCAGCCCCCCCCATTCGCAATCACGATGCTCGCATGGCTGGTTTACAACAAAATCATAGGGGCGGCGGGGGGGAGTCAGGATGCTCGCATGGTTGGTTTTAAATACAACGCATATATATATATATATATATATATGCTGTCAAGCAAGCTTGGCACTCTCGCACGTGCGGGACAGGCTTCCCATTTGCAAACAAGTTTTTCGCTGGGTGAATGGCGTTGTTTCCAAAACGCACATATCATATTATGCAGGGTGGGTTCCCCGAAACGACCTCTATGCTGTCACGCAAGATCACGCAAGCTTGCAGACGGCTTAAAACAGCCGCCCTCCCTACTACTAGTACTAGTACTACTAGTACTACTAGTACTACTAGTACTAGTACTAGTACTAGTACTAGTACTAGTACTAGTACTACTACTACTACTACTACTACTACTACTACTACTACTACTACTACTACTACTACTACTACTACTACTACTACCACTTGATAGAAACCTTAAATGAGCAACTTAAACACCCAGATATTGTGTCGTTCCCGATACTGTTGTTTGCGGGGGCGGTCGTCCCCGGGGGCGCGATTTCTTTTTTGCTGTCGTTGCGGGGGCGCGTTTTTTTTTTGCTGTCGGTGCGGGGGCGCGTTCTTTTTTGCTGTCGGTGCGGGGGGCGCGTTTTTTTTTTTTGCTGTCGTTGCGGGGGCGCGTTTTTTTTTTTGCTGTCGGTGCGGGGGCGCGTTTTTTTTTTTTGCTGTCGGTGCGGGCACCGGGGTTCACTCACTCACCGGCTTCCTGGGTCCGCGCAACGAGAACAAAAAAAACATAAAGGCAACAACAGCAAAAAAAAAAACACGGGTTCCGTGGCGTGGGAGTGTGCGTCCAAGCCGGGAGAGATCGTGCGAGGCCGTCTTGTATAAGTCACACTTGCCCACGTGCTAGCACCCTTTGTGCCGCTTGTCCATGAACTCGCAGCGGAGCCTCTGAGGAGCTACTTCTCGAAATCTTCTCAACCTCAAAACGCGAGACGAGTTAAGGCATAAGGCGGCCTTGCAGGCAGCCAGCCGGTGCTCCTGGTAGATCTTCTGGAAGACGCGGGGCCCCACAGTGGGATAGCGAGCAAAGACCTGCGCCGGCGCAAAAAAGGCAGGCGTCTCAGCGTCGCAGAGCGCGTCTCCGCCGCAGCGGCCGCGACGCGGCCTGGAAGGCGTAGCGGAGCTCGGGGCAGAGCTCCGCCAACCTCGGAGCAAGGACGGGCCGCTATGCGCCATGCCACGTCACTGTGCGCTGCCCGCCGCTGTCTGTATGGGGACTCTGCTCCAGCACAACAGCCGCCCCGCCGTCCTCGCCCTCTCCTGCATATACTGGTAGGTGGCATCAAAGCTTCTCAGGCGTCGCTGTCGCATGGTCCTTCGCGACGAGGTTTCAGCGTCGCCTCTGCAGCCACTGCGCACGTGCAGCCGCCGCTCTCCCCCTGGCTATGGCTCCGCGCCTGCCCGGCCACCAGGTAAGCCGAGGGGGCGCCGGCGCCACTGCCCTTATAACGAACACGGATGGACAACCGACACCAGAGCTTCGGGCTTGGGCTGCGGCGGTGCCTTGTTGGGGGTACCCGTTTCTGCTGCCCGCCGCAGGGACCCCCGCCCCCGCCACGGCTCCCTCTTTGCGGCCCTTCTTCCGCCCACCCGGGCCACCCCTCGGCGACATGGGCGCTGCCTTGCAAGGCGAGCCGGGAGCCACACACATGGCTCATGGTCCTGGAGTCCGAGAGCCCTCGACCTCCGATGCTGCAGGAGCCACGACCAGGGCACCTTCAAGCGTCAAGCATATTGAAGAGTTTACCAATTTACGGTACGTGTTTCCCCAAGTGCACTCAACCCGCTCCCAGGGCTCAGAGCGCAAGCCTACGAAGGGCATCAAGTGGGCGCTGTCCGGGATCACCAGCAACTGGTACTCCACCTCTTGGATGCCGGCCTCGCATGCAGAGCACAGCAGTGGCTCGGCGCTGTGCCGGTTATGTGCGGCGAAGTGGCGTGGGCGATTGCAAGTGGCCACTCGATACGGCAGACCTGAAAAGCCAATGTCCGTTCGAGTCGCCAATGGCCCTCCCCCGAGACTCGGATCCTGGCTTTCTTCCAGGACGCCAGAGCTTCAGCTCCCTGGGAGTGGAATCCCAAACAAGGGACACGCGTGCTCATGAGGTGTCAGCTATACTTGAACCTTGAATTCTCGCAATCAGGATGCTCGCGGAACATGTCCAATGTGGCTGTCTGGCTGTGTAGTAATCTGTTCGGATACCGCACGTCTTTGCTATGCGGCGCAAGCAAAGCACAGGCCTCCGGGGCACGGGGCTTTTCAAGAAGGACGGGAACTTCTTTGCAAGCCTTCCAAGGGGACCACCTGAACACAGGGAACGACTTTGAGTTTCTTTCACCGCTCACGTTCTTCACCGGCGCCTGAAGCCGTCCCCAACGCGAACGGAGGCCTTCACCACATCAGACGTCTTGCACAAGACAAACTATTACTACATGGCGCCGGCGCCTGCACCTGCTCGCAACTGGAGGCCTGCAAAAGCAGCTTGCTGTTGCTGTTGCCCATACTGTTGCTGCTGTTGCTGTTGCTGTTGTTGCTATTGAATTGGTGCTACAGTGTTGCCACTGTTGTCGTCGTTGTGGTTCCAGTTGTGGCTATGGATGTGATTGTAATTGTGGTTGTTGTTGCTGCTGTTGTGGCTGTTGCCGCTGCTGTTGCCGCTGCTGTTGTTGTTGTTGCTGCTACAATGGTTGTGGTTGCGGTGGTGGTTTCGGTGGTTGTGGTTGTGGTGATGGTCGTTGTTGGGCGGCGCCTACCGTGTTTTCGGGCATGAAGACAGCTCAAAGATCCAACTTTTCGGAATATCAGGGTACACTGAACTTCGAGATACGATTGCGAAAGACCCACTCAGTGCGAATGCACCACTGTTGATGTGAGTGGCTCGATCACCATGTAAAAATGCAAACCCGGCTAAGTGATTTCATCGGTATTTACAGTGCTTCTTGTCCTCCATGTGCCGAATAGCACCAAGGATGCTTTCTCTGGCCTTTCCGGTGAAGTCATGGTTTCAATTGCGGCCAACACGCCGTGACTAGGCCCTTCCGCTGAAATCATGGATTCAAGTTGAACCCAAAAAGGATTATTCCGGTCAACTCGTGGTTTCATATTGGGCCCAAGAACGCCTTTCAAATTGGGCTGCCGGAAGCCTTTCGGTTCAAATTCGGCGAAGGCGGTCAAAGGTTCCTATACGGATTCCCTCTATTCCCCACCTCTTAATCCCTCTCCCCCCCATAAAAAGTTTCAGTACCAATACCGTACAATACTTTGTACACCACTTGACAGTGACAGCAAAGATCACCAGGCAATCAGAGCCCTTGCAATGCGGATCCTCTCGGTCTCAATCTTTTCACTGCACTTTGGTCAATGGACACGTTGTTTGCCAATCTGTGCGGAGGATCAGTACCGTCCTTGTCCTGCCTCAATTCATGGACCTCGTATCCAATCAACTGGCACGCCGAAAATATATGCCTGATACCGAGCAGGCAATGCCTCGTGGT
Organism: Symbiodinium sp. CCMP2592; assembly: GCA_905221615.1. NCBI lineage: Eukaryota > Dinophyceae > Suessiales > Symbiodiniaceae > Symbiodinium > Symbiodinium sp. CCMP2592. Next base: position 17,591 of record CAJNDT010006046.1, on the reverse strand, counting down.
ATGGGGATGTGTCGGGCGAGACACCATCGGCAATTTGCGGCTCCGAGCAATGCGAGCTTCTGTGCTGGCTAAGCAATACACCACATCGCAGATCAATCCAAAAAGAAATGGCAATGGCGTAGTGCGCCCAGCCTTCGTTATGCCAATTCTGGAAGCCGCTCAACGGCGGTTGTTTTGCAATCGGGCGGTACAAGCTCGGCTCGAATGCAATGGCATTGCAAGGACTGCAAAGGAGTCCGACCAATGGCTTTCCATATGGCCTTGCGCGAGCCAATGCATAAGTTTACAATCGCGCCGTGCAACCCCGTAAAGAAGTTCAATTGGTTGCACGGGAAGTGGCGCAACACCGTTTCGGCAATGCCGTGGTAATTCTGCGCGTTCATCCACGTTTCAGCAATCAATAGCAAGTGGGGGCGCCATGAAGAAATATGCTGGCAGTTGTTGTGTCTCAACCAATTCAACAATCTCGACGACCACTCGTAAGGGGAAAACCAATCAGCTTAGCTTCCGTCAATCGGTCCCGAACAAGTGGATACAATGGCCCATTGATGCCGTCGGCAGGTGCCGGAAGCAATGCGTCAAAGAGGCCGAAAGTCCACAATGGAAGCACTTCCTTCGCAGCAGGTCCACTCAACACTAGATGCAGCTTAAGTGCAATCTCGATAAATGTCAATGTTGGCGCATTTGGTCCCAAGCAACCTCTCGAAGTTCGATCAAATCGTCGGGTGTCTCCCGTACGCCAATGCAACTGTGGCGTGCTGACCCGGGATCGGAAGACTAACCAATCTGTGTCCCAGTTCTGCCCTCCAGATTGCATTGCTCTGAAGAGCATGCTCAATGTCCCAGAACCTTTTCGCAATGCATGCCATATACAATGTCACGACCAAGGTTGCCAATCTGGTACTCAATCCAGCCTATTGGGGGGGGACTGAGCTGTTCAGCCCGTGTTGGCAATCGCTCCATGTACCTCAATTTGGCAGGAATGCCCGGAACAATGCCCTCTTGATCGTTGAGAACACAAGTCTGCGTGCAATTTTGTCTGCGATCAGGCCAGAAAAGGCGGCCATTGTTTGAAGTGTCAATGATCTGGGCAGCTTCCAATGCTCCGGCGAGAGACAATACTATTCCGTCGCAAATCTCAGTGAGATGCTCAATGTCCCTTCCAGACCATGCCTCCGGCATGAACAATGTCTCTCTGATAGGACCAATCGTCCTACCACTCCTGAGAACAATGAGTCGCTGGTCTTGTCCAATGTTCCGATGTGGAGTCAAAGAATGCCGGGCCGACAACGATGGTGATAGCCAGAGGGTTAAACAATAGAGGTGTTCTGTCCGCATGGTTCATCAATTCGTCTTCCCGTCGAATTTCGTAAGCAGACCAGCACAGATGCTCGCCAAACGGGGAAGCGAATGCCATCGATGTGCGGGGACAATCTACAATCGGATTGCAACAAGAAGACAGCACAATGCAATGCCGAATCGTGCTGTCAAGCTGCAACGCAGGGACTCAAGGCTCACAGAATTCTGCGCAATTGCAGAAGGTTTGGGTTGTACCATGCAGTCGAAGAAACGGGGCGAACACTACCGCCGAACACTGCATGAAATCAGTTTTGGAAAACAATGGAAAACCCAGCAATTTGGTGAAAAATGACACGCAATTTCAAATGGCCAAAGAAAATGTGCGAAGTCGAGCAATCGACTTGTTAGATCGAGCACGCAATCAGACATGTACAACACTTGCAATCACTCATGTACTGCAATGCTGCACAAGCACAATGCTGACTGACACGATTGGAGAACATGTTGCAATGCAATCAGCATACAAGCTTTCCACTCAAATTCTCTCAACAATCGCTTCTCGGTTCCTCAAACACAACCGAGGCAGTTGGAGAACTAAAGCCGACACCGAAATGAAACACTCTTTCTGGGTTTAAGGGGCGGAAGCGGACGGGTGAAACAATGTCAGTAATACCCGAAAAACCATTGCGGATCAACCCAATCTTGCCAATCAGGTTGCCCAATACTTCAGTAGAGTTGTACTTCGTCAATGATTACATCACCAGAAGTATGAATCTTGCGCAATGCAAGCAATCCAGCAGAAATCAAATTCGGCAGGTAGAAGTATCGCAATTCCACATGCTTCGTGCGCTACCCTGCGCCGAAGTGCTTAGACATGCTCTACCCCGCAGTCGAGCCCGTATGCGTGACAATGTTCACCTTGCGAGCGAACTCCGCTTCTAGGAGATAATGTCTTCACGAATCATGCCTCGTTGATGCCTTGACCAATCGCAACTGAACAATGCAACAGTCGCTCGAGCGTGGGAAGTGTGAATGACCGAACTTTCCAAGACCTGAACAATGCATCCGCTTGCGCTGCGGCGAGTCTTGTGACAACCAGCCCAGCCACTGCCAGAATAACAAGTGACACCGATAGCACAATGCCAATCCTCTAGCATTTGCATAGGACGCAATCTCAGAACAGTGGCACGAGCGCCAGAAGTATAGCGTAACAGGCGCTTCAGTGCTTCAATCGAGACAAACTTTCCTGAGTCGGTCCCTTGACGTCACGGGAAAGTTCCTTCACAGCGAATGAGTATCCGGGCCACAGCAATTTGCGAACCGAAATACGACACCTGGCATGTTCGGTTGAGTCCAATGCTTGGTGTGAGGCTGCACCAGTAGTACTCACAGAATTGCAAAGCTCCTTGTTCAAAGCCTCAATGAAATCCGTGGCCCTTTGAGAATCACCAGCCATCAGCAAATCATCCACATAGGCCAATAAATACAACTGTCGGCTAGAATGACAACACAGGTTAGGGTCCGATTTGCAACGACGGAAACTCAACGAACTCGTGACAGAAGCATAGTGCTCTTGCGGCAATCTCGGACTTGTTTGAGTCCGTACATCACCCTGTTCAGACGCCACAAACAAGGGGGTCTACCATCGGGCCCGGGTCCGTTGAGATAGTACTCAAGGAAGACGCACAAAGGCTTAAGTCTGCTTCGTAAGAACCTCGCTTGAGGGAGCACCTAGACCTACATCAAAGCTACCAGGACTCCTTGGCCCTGCATCCACCTGCTGGTGGGAACTACCTGTAACTACCTCCCACCTGTTGCCTTAAAAGCAGAGCTTCTGATGCTGCGAAAGACTATGCGATGCCACGCTTCGTAGGAGCATCAAACGAAGACGACGAAATCATGCTCTTCTCCCTGTGTTATTCTCTGAATCCACTTTGGCGATCAAGAAGGAGGTGCTCTTGAACTGTGGTTGTGGTGCACTTCGCGAAGAAGCCCAAGATGCTGTTGGACCAGCACATGAACGCGGCCTGCATGGGCTCTCACCCGCCACCTTCTGTTTTGTAAGGATTGTGTCATTGCATTCGTACTTAATGACTGTCTCACGAGAAGGCGGAGCACCTGATCGCTCATGTGCAGAGGCAATGGCAGGAGCATGAGCTCCTCTTCGTGCTGATACCCAAGCCACTGGACTCTCCTGTGCTCCAGGACAGACTCTCTGAAGTTTGACCCTCTTCCGGTCCGCGGCGAGTCGCCGAACATGACTCTACCAAACTTCTCACCGCAGTGGAGGCCGTGGATGAGTACTATCGCCGAGAAAGCCGCAGAAGGCTGATAGCCCAGGGCCCCAGAGAAAAGCAGTAGAAGGGTCCCTGCAGACTACAGTGACTACAGGTGCGACGACCGTGCTTAGAGAGCTGTGCTACGTCATGTTGTGTGATAGGCTTGTCTTGTCGGGCATCGGCTGCTTCGGGAGCGTCGTCATAACACGTCACTGGCCTCTTTTAGCCATAGAGGATCTGCCCTGCGGTGCCTCGGCCTGGGCACAAACGATGCACTCCCAACATCTCCCAATCCACCATCCACGGTGATTGCTGTGCCCTCTTGCCCACAGCCCACTCAAGCCTCCAGTCTTGGTGTTATTGTTGTGCTGGGGGTGCCATTGATGCTTGTCGCGGCTCTTGGGCGGTGCGGAGTGGTGCGGCGGCAGTGCTTGGGTGATCATTGCGCTGAGTGCGGGCCCTTCCCGTCACGCCAATTGTCAGCCTCAGCTTATTGGTCGGGAGGCTCGTCTCCCGATTGGGTGCCATGTTGTCTTCATTTGCTGCCATGTTGCTTTGTCTTGTGCTTGCTGCATCCACTAGAGCCCCCGCCCGCTGCTGCAAGTTGGCGCTGCTTCCACCGGCGGAGGTCTGCCACCTGAGCATCTCGGGTGCTCCATCTGGGGTTCCCCTGACTGGAAGAGTTGCACACACGCACGGCGCATGGTTCTGAAGTTCCAACATGCGAGTGCGAGGGAGCTGGGTGCTGCTGACCGCCTTGTGGAGGGTGTCAGCGATTGGCCTGGATTGACTCGCCCACAGCGCCGAGTTTGGTGCACACATGCACCAATTTGCTGTGTTCCCCCAAGGCCCGCTTTTCATGGGCGTCGTGATCGCTGCCATCCCAATGTTGAAGGTTCCCCCGCTGCTTCCTCGCTGAAGAACATGGCTGTCTTTTCCGGATGGCTGCCGAACCCATCCTTGGCTAGGCACACTTCCAATTCCGAGAGGGTGCGCTGGAGGCGGTTGGGCCACGACTCCATAAATAGGTGTCGTCCAGAAATGCACCGCCAGTTTGAGGGGTTTTGGCCTCCGTAGTCTGGCAGGTGAGGGGCTGGCCGTCGGAGGACTTCGTGCAAGGGCGTGGCACGAAGGGCGGGGGGATCCTTGTCGGACGCCTCGTGCTGCCAGTGGAGAGATGGTGTTCCCATCCTTGCCTGCTTGTGGTTGTCGAGAGTGTGTTTCGCTCTCCAATCCATTTGGCTTGCTCGTTGTTTGTTGTCTTGGAACCAGGCTCTGAGCTCTTTTTTCCTAGCTCTGCTGACTGCTTTCCATGCTGTTCGGGTTGTCTGTGTGCAGCTTGTTGTCGTTGTGCTCGCGGCTGCTTTCTCGGAACCCGTCGTAGCCAATCCCGGGCATGGTTATGGACTCAGCCATCGCCCGTATTTGGGCATGGATGTCAGGGGGGGGGGGCTTGGCGGCGAGATGGTAGCCTGGTGGCGTTGGCGAGGGGCGCAGGGAACGCACCAGATCGCTCATGGTCAGACGCCGCCTGATGCCTACACCACGGGTGCACACCCCCTGTCATGACTCCCCCAAACCGTTGTGAAGTCAATGCGTCGCGACTGCAGAGCTGTGTTGTAGGGGTGGAAGCTGGGCACGTGGAGCTTTTGCGGCGGGAAGGTCATCCCCCATTCAAGAGCATGGTGCAGCACTTCTTTTGCACGGGCTGCATGGGATTGTGGGCTGGCATTTGATGGGTGCTGCTCGCATGTCAGTGAGCTTTGCTGTGGTAGTGCATCCTTTGACTGTGGTGGTACAGTATGCCCACTCCTCTCCATTCTCCCTCTTTCTTGCCACAGACCAAGATCCACTCATAGCGTGCATCGAAGCAGAGACTCCGGTTACTCCTGACCATGAACGTCTGATTGACGACCTTGAGCGACCACCTCTTGCAACAAAAGGATATGAAATTGCTTCAGGATGGGATCCCCGCTGAAGTTCTGAGTGAGCTCCAGGATATTGTCGCCATTGAGCCCCCCAAATTAATTCCAAGTGACGATCCCCAGTGGCCACGCCACCAGTGAAAAGAAGCTTGTTCTGCAAGATGGAGAACCTCCCCGTCAAGTTGCTCTTGCCCCCCTTTGAAGGCCTTGCTGGTCTCCGCTTACTATTGCTGCCCCTCCCGAATTTGTGCCACCGCCTCGGTTTGCTTGTCATGGTTGGAGGTGAGAGCATCTTACTCGTGGTGCCCATCTACTACGTGACCCCGCTCTCAATGCTGTGTACCCTCTTGCCGAAAAGGGCAACAACCTCTTCTCGCACTGTTGCCACAGCCTGATTCACCTCGTCCCGGCTGCGACCCAGCTCCATCCGCATCGCCTCTTTGATCAGCTCCAAAGTGAGGGGCTGTGTTTCGTCTCCTCGTTGCTTCTTCGAGGGAGATGCCTCCCCAGGCTGATGGTAGCGATAATGTAGGGTCGCCGATCTCCGGCTGGTCGAGGTTTGTTAAAGGCCCCGGGCACAGCGCACCGATCCCCCCGGGCACCGAACTTTCCGATGTCGCGGGGCAAAGTGTTCGAGGCGAAGACGTGTAGTTCCGCGCGATGAGCTCGATCGCGCCCCTAAAAAGGGTCAAGAAATGCCTTCCCTCAACCTTTCTCTGCGGTTGGAGGCCCTCTTCTTTCTGCTGGCTCCGCCTTGAACCACTCGCAGCTTAAGCCAAAATGGCTTTCTCTCTTTCTCTCTCTCTCTCGCTCTCTCTTTGGGTTTCCCCCTCCCCTCTCTTCTCTTTTTCCTCAAGGCATCAGGACAGAGCTTATGTCACTCGCTCTCTTCTTCCCGGGGACATGAGGGCTGTCTGCAGCCCCTCGGCCTTGAAGGCCCCCCCGATGTTCCTGGGGCTTTTGGAGGAGCGTGAAAAGGCTTCTGAGCGTTCTCTCCCGACTTCGGATATGCAATTTGCGGTGTAGCGGAGTTCAACACTCACTCTTCTTCTTCAGGGCGACACTCACTCTCTCTCTCTCTCTCTCTTTCCCCGTCTCCTTTTAGTCCCTGTCCTCCCGGGCTACATGACGCAAGTCCCATTAAGTACAGACTGATACTCGGACCTGAATGCTTGAAGAAGAAGTCAAAGCTCCAGACTTTAGACTGCACGACTGGCAGATCGAGCGACACTAGCAAGCACAAGCGAGCTTGCTGCTGTGGCCTGGGCCGTTGCCACCAGGTCCGGCACAGAGACCTTGTACCTCGGGATGAGCGCGTGTTTGTGAATGGCGTAAAACCTTGGAGTTAAAGTGCTGTGGGCCCCCCGGCCACTTGGAATGGGACTGGCCTGAAACCCAACAAACACAATTGCACGAGCGGGAGGGTGGAAGCCCCGTCGGAGCCTCCGGGCAGCTCCTTGGGCAGCGCTGCGTCGGGGAAGGCCTCCGGTTCTTCCGGCGGGTCCCCGACAGGTCCCGCTCTCTGCGGCAGGAAACCGGGGCTCCGCCTCCCAGACGCTCCAGGCAGACTGCAGCGGCAACCAGTGCCGCTTTCGCAATTGGTACCTCCAAGAGGCAGCGTTCTGAGTTTGTAAGCTGCAGACATATTTATGTATTTCTATATATACATGCATGTGTATATACATATATGGATATGGCGGATATGGATGTGCTAGCCCCCCTCAGCGACCTACCGGTTCAGGCTGCGCACGCCAGGTGATAAACAGTATACAGTAATCCAAAACACATTGGGGCGAATCCTCCCGAAATCACCCCTGCCATTTAAAACCTAATTTGCATTAGGGGGTTCGGAGCAACAGCAGGAGCAACAGCTAGAGCAAGAGCAGGCGAAGCAGCGAGAGCAAGAGATGCAGCAGGAGCAGGAGCAACGCCTGCGCAGGCACGCAAAAGTGACACTCGAGATGAAAATACAACCTAACAATAAAAACACTTTTCCGAGTTTCTATTGGGGGGGGGGGGGGGGGGCCCCCGCTCCATTTAATATTAGGGTTGTTTAATTGATATAAACGGACCACTTCTATTTTTGCTTCTGTCTCAGAGCCATGGTTGCTGTATGCAGAAACATGTGACAAAGTATGTATTTGGTTCTAACCCCGCATCAAGACAATACTTGTGTAACACTTCATGTTGTGTACCGTGGAACCAATGTCTCTACGTGTGTTATATTCTCAACACTTGCTTGACGTTGAAATGCTTTCAGTTCATCCTGAATTTATCATAAACCTGCCAGCAAGTATTGCGATGGGTGCCAGTGTCGGGTGGAGGTTTACTCCATATTGTTTCGAAACTGTGCCACATCACATTTCATACTTCTGGGTAAGCTAAATACTGACTCAATCTTGGTTGCTGATGATGGTCATGAAGTACTAGCGTATCGTCGCAAATGTTAAATCCTAGCAGGCGCATTAGCATGCTGTCTCAACTGCACGCATGCGGTGCTCGTGAGACAGCACGCTTAACAAGCATCTCACAATCCGAAACTATATGCAGTTCTGACACGAAGCATGCTGTCTTAGCTGCGCGCGTGCGCAGTGCGAAGTTGACAAAAGCTGAAACAGCCCGCTTTGGCGAAGCAGCACGCATCCGAAGTGTGGAGGGCACCTACGATTTAGTATATAGTCACATTTTCAATACACGGACTAAACTTTCCGAATGTCTTTGAAGTGATCTGTATATGACGTTGTTCTCAGCTGCCGTCCATCATCCAGCAATATCGAGTGAACACCGAAGTCAAGCTGATGAAGTAAACCCCCAAATGCTATCACATCAGGTGCTTCAGCAGTATCAAGCAGGTGTTTGCAAAACCAACAGAGCATACGTACATATATAGTTGTGGTATTCCTTGATAAAAGTCCATTGAGATGTACGCCAGGTATTGAGCAACCCCAGCGGTGTTCAGTAAATACATTAGTTTCGAAATGCTGGATGATGCTGGTCAGATTTGGGCACTGTTAAACCACGGCTGCTGAGTTAAACAGGCACTGATACATGCAAGAAACATGCATATCAACAAATTTTGGAGAATACATAAGCAAGAAACACGAATACGTTTCAATCTTGGATAAAAGTTGAGTTGCTCATAATGTGACTTGCTTATTTTGAGTTAGTAATGGTGTGAAAACATTTGCAACGAAGACTAGCCTGATCAATGTCAATCCAATATCAATGAAGCACCAACCATCCAGAAAAACCAGAATGGTTAAACCGAATGCTGATTAAACGTGAAATGTTCAAACCTATATAATCAAAGTCTGACTGCACTTAACTTCACAATCTCTACATAGCTGGTAAACAGTCGTGACATGCTCAATCTGGCGATTCAGTCCATAATGTCTTGTCGGATGAACATCCCACCGAAAAGCTGGAACCATTTTCGAACATTTTAGTCAACTCTGATGCAATCAAGACCAGGTAGATGTTGCCTGTGCACCATTTGAGCATTGTTGAAAGTTGCATCATTAATGATGGCGTGTCTTCCCGATTGTGCACTATCTACGTAGTTCCGCTTTATGAAATCTTCGGCAACGTTGAGAAGTCGTAGTTGTCGTCGGGTCACCGCAGCAAATACACAGTTTCAACTGTTACTTTCAGGCGAACATTCTCCGAGTGTCATTACAAAATGGTCATATTATTTGGCATATTCCGTTCTTGTCCTGCAGCCAAACTAAATTTCCGATTTGAACTCAATCTTGTGTTCATAGACTTCTTGGTCACAAACCAAGACTTTTCTACCCAAACTCCAACCCGCCACCCCCTCCCCTCGCATGCTCCACGGCGAAGTGAAGTATGGCAAACCTGCAAAGAAATTGGGTTTGACTTTTTCGTGAAGGCTTTTGCAAATCATTTAGTTTTCGAATGCTTCATAAAGGAGTTCTAGGTTCTTCAATGTTTTGTAAAAGAACGCCCCAGAAACATTTTCCAGTGTTTAGTGAAGCAACCAAAGAACCAGCAAAACATTGATTTCCATGGTTTCTGAAAGATCTCGCTTCAGATTTAGCAGATTTCAGGACACATAGACATAAAAATAATGGAACTCATTGGCAGAAATCGGCAGAAATCAATTTGCTTCGTACATATTGAATGAAGACAATATTCGCTTTTTCTTGCCCCACCACCCCCATCCTCTGGCACACGCCCCCCCCCGCCTCCCCCTCCTCGGAGTCACCGGACCGTTTTCCTCCGCGCGTCCACTATCATGAAGCGGCCTCCCTCGCGGGGAAGGGTAGCCCAGTCTCAGTCCATGTTTCGTGCTTTGGGCGTAGATGCCACTATCCTTGCATGCACGAAAAAACCAAGCATGTTGCATCAAGTTTATCTATGTGTGTGTGCGTTCACACGAAAACAGTTGCTTTTAATTTTTCTGTATGTATCTCATGTGAGAACAACTTCTTGAAAAGGTGTATGTGGGATATATGTATACTCGTACCCATGTATCTTTTTATGTGCGTATAAGAGTAAGTACGTAAGTAAGTAATCCAGTAAGTAAGTATGTAGGCAAGTAAGTATGTGTGTCTTGCACATATATATATATGTAGTATGTATATGCATGAATAAATATCAACACTCTCTTTTTTAGGGTTAGATCCTTGGGGGTTTGGAAAACACAAAAGTTATCAAAATCAGAGGTCAACTTGAAGAAAATAGGATACTGTACAACACGCTAGGTTTGTCCAGAATTAATGTAACTGGATAGGTGTTTACAGGTGCTGGTATTGAGAAGGCCATGAAAAATTTCTGTTATATTTCTGTCCAAGCCGGTGTTTACAGGTGCTGTTATTGAGAATACCATGAAAAGTTCTTTGATATTTCTGTCCAAGCCGGTGTTTGCAGGTGCTGTTGTGTTGTGTCATGGCCATGCCAATGACCCCTTGCACCGACATGGGCACATCGGGCAAGGTCACACTGGATGGCTGTCCATTATTGTTTCTTCACACAGCTCAGAACAACCTGTCAACACAAACAGGTTGCCGCAAGGCTGAGGAAATCTTGACCACGCCCCCAGCCAGAAGTGCAATTGACAACAAGACAATTCCAAGGCTGCAAGGGCTGTGACTCGTGTCCCAAATTGCACTCGAAACTGCAAGAGCCAGAAGCTGCAAGGGTTGTGACTCGTGGCCCACAGGACGAATCATTGCACTCCAAACTGTTTTGCTAGGAAGCTAGATGTCTGCGCAAGAGCCAGAAGCTGCAAGGGTTGTGACTCGTGGCCCACAGGAAGAATTTTGAACACACTGCTGTGGAAGAGACTCGCACTGAGTGACAGCAAACTTTCCCAGCACCCGCTGTCATTTCAGAATGTACGCGTAACTTATGTCAGATTTGTGACAATCTGCGCAACTGCTTCCCCGAATTGCGCAGTGTATTCCCCACTAGCGTCTTCGCTTCGGCTTACCAGACCAATGGAAGCATAGGTTCTCAAAATCAAACCCAGGCAAATGCCACAGTTGCAAGGGCTTCACTGACTTCCCATTAAATGCACCCATGTAGGCGCAAGTCTTTTCGAAGCCACAAAAGGACAGAACTGTTTTGAGGCACTCGAGGTGCGGCTTGCAGGAGCTAAGGGGCTGTTCCAGCACAGGGCAGCAGTCACATGCCCATCCAAGGAAAATCCCAAGTGAGCAATCAAGGGCCTGACAATCTCCCTGCAATACAAAGTCCCGCTCAGTCCATGAACCTTCCCAGTCGTTGCTTTCAGCACGTTGGGCATGAAATGAGCACATAATGACAACAGAGCAGCACCGGGCGCCCCACCAATGGAAAGCCTTCTTCTCGCACGCTGTGGCTACATCCAGAAACAATCTCAACCCGGTCGCCAACAACATGTTGTGTTCGTCACTGTAGCGTATGTCAAAGCTGCATCCCCGGAGACCGGTTCAATCAACTTCTTCGAAAGTTTGGCACTCCCTGAATAGTATTCAATGTATTGCAGCAAACCTGCTTCAACTTTGGCCCTGTTGTCAGAGGTACGGCTAATGATGCACATCAACTGACAATCGATGGTTTCTTTCTTCAATGCGGGATGAGCACATCCTATCAGCCCACGCCATCTCATGGCCAGTCTGCCCACATTGAAGTCCTGGTCGTAGCGCACAAAACTTTGCACCAAGATCCTTGCAACCATGAGCCTGTGACACCAAGGCTCTGTGGACCTGGCCAGCAAGATGAATCAATTGGGGATAATTGTTATTATATACCAGAATCTGTGACTCACAACAAAGCCTTTAAACAGACTCCGGCCTTGGGGAGAAAGACAAGGAAGCAAATGGAAGGAAATGCGAGCATTGCAATCGCGACGTTTGCTGGATCGTCTTCTACCCAAGTGTCAAATCGCTCAACTTCAACAGTTTCTGAGACTGGAACTGCATCCGTAAAATTCAGGGCAGGAAGAGTACACGGTCGCTCAACGTCAGAACTACCTTCCAACTGAGATGACTCTGGGGCATTGCTGCTGCCTTTCTTTTCCCTTTTGCACAGGCCCAGCACTACCACTGATGCTATACTTTTCCAGTGATTCACACGCCTGCGGAGTCGCAAATTCCGTATTGGGCTCAAAAGACTACTGACTATAGTGGAGCAAATCAGAAAACAGCGTATAAACTAGTTCAGTACGGCAGCATACAAAGTGGCACACGTAAGGGGTACAAACTTTTAGCACCCCGCCTAAAGAGCGAACGACTTCGTGAAAGCTCTTTATCAAAGCTTGTTGCTGCCCACAGTACAACACAACACAAGTGTTTACAAGCTCCACGACTCCTACAGCTTCCGATGTGGTTTGGCGCACTGCCCTCAAGGAGGCCGGTGACTTGGCCACGACGATGAAGGAACACAAGGCGGGCTCCCAGATAGATGGGGGCCAAGAAGCTGCAAGGGATTCTGGACACCTTCCAAGCCCCTTAGATCGCAGTTTTGCTGTTGCTGCGAGAAGAAACAGCTGCATGCCGTCGCCTGGTGCTTCATGTTTTGATCTCATTTGTCGTCCGTGCAGTTGCAACTTGATCAGGTACTTGGCTGAGCTCGCCAGGCATAGCTGCAGCCGTGCAGCTGTCGCAAACTAAAATGCTCCGAGCTTGAAATGTACCATGTCTCCGAGCCTGCTTGCGAGTGATGCTAGGTTTGGAAGGCTTTGGAAGGCTCAAGCTCTGCTATGTTTCGCAACAAGCAACGATCGCATCCCCTACCAAGAGGCTTCGCAACAGGGTGCACAACCTTTTCCTGTCTTCCAGCTTGAGTGCGATCGAGGCTTCTGGTCTCGAGACCGGTGCTGCAGAATGTGGCCTCAAAGTCTTCAAGAAGGTTCCTGAAAAATCGAGCAAGAATGCTGCTCGAGATTTGTTACGACGATGTCTTAAGAAAAGCCAGTGGCCACCCATATACACTGCCGAAATTCGCATATGGGACGAGAAGCACGAGGTCACCAGATATGCAGAAGTTGCCTTTATGCGCCCACATTTTGTATTTTGTTTCCAAAGAACCCCTGCTATCATCTCACTGATTTGGCATGATGTGCACAATCTGTGCAAGACCACTGCCTGGAGACATCCCGCAGACTCGGGTTTGATGTCATTCCTTTCTCGCTTTGGGCTGATGCCACGCCTTTCAATTGGGATAGAAGCAAGTCCCTGGAAGTCATCCTGATGAGTTTGCCTCAGCTTCCTGCCCCGCATCACACTTGGAGGTTTCCCGTGACTGCTTTGCCTAAGAACAATATATCCAAGGGCGAGAGCTTCGAGGACACATGGGATATTATGGCCTGGTCCAGCCAGCAGCTTTTGTTGGGGACCATGCCTAGGCAGAGCCACGACGGCCAGCCTTTCGCACAAGCATGGCGGATTAAGCACGCCGGCCGTGAGATTGCACATAGATGCATCCTTGCAGAACTCCGAGCCGATTGGAAATGCTTGGCTGAAGTTTTTGGTCTGCCGCACTGGCGAGCCAAGACTGGAATCTGCATGAGATGCAGTGCCAGTTTGAGCAATTACAAACATTTCTCTGAAAATGCACCTTGGATGCTGGAAAGATATGGGCATTGGGATTTTTTGCACAGGCAGGTGAGTGAGGCAAGAGGCTCATCTCCCCGATACTCCGCTGCTCTTTCTTTTTAACGACTTGCTTCAAGATGGATTGGCTTCACATTATGGACTTGGGCTGTGCCCAGGAATGCTTAGGAAACCTATTCTGGTTTGTGCTTCCTAGACTGGGAAACACCCAGAAGGTGCCCACACTTTTTCTGGAGATGAAGAAATTTTACCAGGAGAATTCCATTCAGGATTGCATTGGCAAGCTAACCCTGGGAATGATCAAGAAAGCCGACAAGCCCAAGCCGAAAGTGAATCTGAAAGCGGCAGAAACGAGGGCCATGATTCCGCAACTTATCTCATGAGAGAAGCACATGCTTTGTATACAAATAGTAGGATGTAGGAGCATGTTAGGATCTGAAGGGCGATGGGCCCAAGGTTTGCATGGAAAATCGCGGACGAGATGACCGCGGAACGATGTTTTCGAGTCGTCCATACGCTGGGTGATCAAGTATCTCGTGGCCTGCTACGAATGCTTGTCAGGCTTGAATTGGGAGCCAAGAAAGTTCAGAGACTGTCGCTTTGACTTCCTACGCCAGTATTCGGTCCTGAAAACCATGGCCGAGGAAGGCAAATGGGTCACGAAGCCCAAGTTTCACATGCTTGCGTGGGTACTTCAAAGTTACTCCCCCAAAGGGGGACTTTATCCAGAATGGCCATGGGGTTGCAAACTGTTCCTCGCCATTCCAAGTCAAGCTATCACTGTCTTGCAGACTGACACTAGCAGCAAGAGCAATAGATAGCAGTAGAAACTTCGTTTCTATCCGAAACACCTGCGATGGTTTCGGTGGGAAGATTATCGGGCTAGCACACATAGTCGTAACTCGTTCCTCGTCACGAGGTACGTGCACTAGCCCATCTAGCCCACCGCCATCCCCTACAACCTCCGGGTTGGTACTAGCTAGAGTAGTCGCACTAGCCGAGTAACGACAGCGAGCTAACAAGCCGAAGCGCACGACGACTTTCCTTTTTCATGGATGTGGCATAAACCCCAATTAGCCTGGAGATTGACACCTTCGCCGGTGCCTCTCGTTTCCGCACCCCTAGCTCCTTGTAGAAGCTATCGGAGTGCACGAGTAGCCGGTCCAACATCCTCCAACGGAGCTCGTCCCCCTTGAGGGCTATCCTCAAGCCGGGTCGAAACACTTGAACTCCTCGTTGGTGAGGTCGTCCGCTAGCTGGTTGAGATCTCTCCGTATCCACTGCAGCTGTAGCTCACAGTTCCTGTGGGATAGCTCTTCGGCCGTCTCCATCAGGATTAGCGTGGAAGGATGCTTTGTCGTCATAGCCTTCTTCAAGAGGGATTCATTGGACTTGTTATCCGTGTAGCCCCTGATGGCAACTCGCGAGGTCTTCCTATCCTCGCCCTCCAACGAGGGTCGCTAGCAACTCTAGCGCGGCTATCACCTTTTTCGGGTCTCCTTTGGAGAATGGCCGGGACCCTGGAGTCTAGCTCCAGAAAGCCCCCTATCCATGCTCTCGTGGATTCGGCCTTAAAGCGTCAGTGTGAAGCTCAGTGGAGGTAGCCCGCGGAGTAGCCGCACAGGTCGTTGGAGACGACTTCTCCCCTAGCCAGGTCATGAGAACGCGGAGCATGGTGGGGACTAGCAGCCCGTCACGTCCCAGTGTGGCCGCGACCAGGCGTGGAGCGGCCCAGGAAGGGTCTCTCCCAGTCGAGCGCAATCGCCGCGAAACCTGCCCGCCCAAGCCCTGTTGCATCTCCTTCACCGTGAAGTTGCCAGTGCTGGATCTCTAGCCAGCCGGCAGGCTTCCGACATCCCCAGCCGGTAGCCGGTATGTCGGTCTCCATTCCAAGCCACTCCACGCAGTAGCCACCCCTCGTCTTCGCCCACTTGAAGGGGCAGGAGCGAGAGGAAGAGGCAGCTCAATAGAATCCCCTGTATCCCCTTGGTGCCTATCCCTAACGACTCCAGGTCGTCGGCGTAGAGGAGCATCTCCATGGGATAGCCGGGACCGAGCAAATGGTGGGTAGCCCGTATCCACCAATAACTCGCTGGAGACAGCCCCAAATTGCCCATTTTGTTGACATAGACGATCTGGCTCACGACGGAGAGGCATCCCGTAGCAGCTGCTTCTTCTCCCTAGCTCCCGGCGCTCCTCTAGTAGCCTCCAGGACGTCTGCCCTTCGAAGACATGGGTAGCCCTTCGAGGATCTCTAAGGGTAGCCCTGTCTCGGCCCGGCCCTCTATCCACTTCTGAAGCAGCTCGAGGATCTCGCGATCGATCTCCTCGTCTCTAAGCAGGTTGCATCCTTCTCGCCAAGCTCCGCCAATCCGGAAGGCCTCCTTCTCCAGTTCAGCCTCGGAGCCAGGCTCAGCCAGGACAATGTACACTAGCTAGCGTATCCTCCCGCCACCTCCCTCTACACCTCCAGGGAGTATACGTAGCAAGCCTAGCTTTTACTAACCGGCTTCACGCAGTAGCACGGACAACACGAACTTCTCTCTTTTTAGCGTTGTGGCGAAGTCCCGCGTTATAGCCCGGAGAAGAACTCTAGCCTCGTCCCTCGGCACGAGTGCGTACACTAGCTAGCGTATCCTCCCGCCACCTCCCTCTACACCTCCAGGGAGTACGTAGCAAGCCCAGCTTTAGCTAACCGGCTTCACGCAGTAGCACGGACAACACGAACTTCTCTCTTTTTAGCGTTGTGGCGAAGTCCCGCATTAGCAGAAGAACTCTAGCCTTTGGCTAGCTAATCTCCTTGCGCAGCCGGAGGGCTACCAGGGACCTAGCTTACGCGCCTTCTTAGCGAACCTCGGAGCCTTCGGCTCTCCGGCTCTCTTCCTCACTCCTAGCTCTTGGAAGTAGCTGGCCGAGTGTTCGAGGAGACGGCCCAGCACACGCCACTCTAGCTTCTCCCCCTCCAGGTTCACTCTGAAGTCCGGGGAGAAACTAGCGAAATTCTCGTTCGTGAGATCGTCCGCTAGCTGGTTCAGATCTCTGCGGATCCACTGTAGCTGAAGCTCACAGTTCTTAGCGGAGAGTTCCTCTAGCTCCATCAGCACCAAGGTCGATGGGAACTTCGTTGTCATAGCCTTCTTCAGTAGCGCCTCGTTGGACTGGTTGTCTGTGTAGCCACGGATAGCGACCTTGGAGGTCTTCTTAGCATCCCCCTCGGCTAGCTAGCGTATCCTCCCGCCACCTCCCTCAACACCTCCGGGGAGTACGTAGCAAGCCTAGTTCACACTGACTGGCTTCACGTAGCACGGACAACACGAACTTCTCTCTTTTTAGCAGTGTGGCGAAGTCCCGCGTTAGCCCGGAGAAGAACTCTAGCCTTTGGCTAGCTAATCTCCTTGCGCAGCCGGAGGGCTACCAGGGACCTAGCTTACGGGCCTTCTTAAATCCCTGTTCAAAGCAACTGACCTTCCGTTCGTTGGTATCTAACCTTCTGACCTTTTCGTTTTGGGAGCCTTAAAGGGGCTTTGAAAGCAGGATTTAAAGTGAGCATTGAAGACCATGAACAGTGAACAGTGGACAGCAACAGCAGCAAAAGCAGGAGCAGTAAGCAGCCGGAACAGATTGCAAATTGGAATGGGGGTGGGGCAGGGCAAGCTCAAAAATGATGTCGTGAATATATTGTTGCCAGAGGGAATATACACGACACTGTCCACCGTCCATTGTTCTACGTCTACCACCACTACTACCGCTACTACTACTACTACTACTACTACTACTACTACTACTACTACTACTACTACTACTACTACTACTACTACTACTTCCACTACCACTAGTACTCCTCCTCCTCCTACTAATCCTACTACTGCTGCTACTACTGCTACCGCTACTACTACTACTACTACTACTACTACTACTGCTGCTACTGCTGCTACTACTACTACTACTACTACTGCTACTACTACTATTACTACTCCTGTGCACAGGGAAGACCCCACCCAAGATGCAGCTACACCTCAGTTGCAAAACAA
>CAJNDT010006045.1:417500-425912 GCA_905221615.1 Symbiodinium sp. CCMP2592 | reverse complement strand
CCATACAGCAAGCATAAAGTTAGCTCGGCTCGTAGCTCAGACGGTATATAGTTTAGCATATTCGACTAAATTAACGCCCGAAACCTATCTAAGTATGATCAATCATATGAGTGGCAAGAGCCGGAAGCCAACGGAAGAAGTACGTAGCAAATCGAGCAAGTGTAAAAGGATATAGAACTCCCAAGCAGGTAAGTATAAGCGGACATGCAACTCCCAGGCGGGGTATAGGTGCCTTTACCAAAATCTCCGAGATTTTATTAGCGACAATATCTCAACCTAAAGCTACCAAAATTTGAATAATTTTAATACCGTGAGATTTCCTAAAACTACCAAAATCTCCGAGATTTAAGAGCCGAGAGAGAAGTACTCGCGGTACTAAAATTTCCAAAATTTTAGATTTTAGTAGCTCGAAACAGACATATAAAAGCTTTCACGAAGAGATGCCGCAAACGACCACATTCCAAGGGGACCAGAATACGCATAGAATCATACACGCAAGCAGTACGATACCGGTTTATTAGAGAAATATTAATCGAAGATATGAAATTAGAATATATATTTAAAAGAGAATTCGATATTATATAATAAAACTAAATCTATAATTTATCTTTTACTATATATCAAATATTATAAGATATTTCGAAAAAAGAAATAATTATTTATATAATATATATATATATATAGAAATACTTAAATTAATAAAATAAGTAGAATTACTTATAAAAAAATTTTCTTCAAAACGAATCATATTTTATAATAGAAAGATAAATATTCAATATCTTATTTTAATTAAAAAATTAAATTCGAAAAATCAAACATAATTTTTTCCTTCAATTATAGATCATATCAGAATATGAATTTATGATTTTATTAAATAATATATGATTCTCATAATTTCAAAGAAGATATAATACATAATAAGAATATAATATTTACAATTCCTAATAAATCTGTAAAATTTCATTTAAATAATATTCAATAATATATGATTCTCATCATTTCAGAGAAGATATAATAAACAATAAGAATATAATATTTGCAATTCCTAATAAATCGGTAAAATTTCATTTAAATAAACTTCATTATCTAAATCATGCTTTATCTTCCTAATCTGAAATTCCGAAAAGAAAAAGACTCGGAGACGAACACTAAATCAATTATATAATAAATACGAATCTAAACGAAATCTAATCCGAATCAAATCTGTTTCACGAATGATATATTTCGAAATGATGAAATTATGAAATATCTACGAAACCGATATAAACCAGATATGAATCTAACCCGAACCTGGACACGAACCAGACACGAAGTGGGGGACGGATGATGTCTGGGTGGACGTTATTATGTTTTTCGCCCCTGGGTGCAGAGGGCAACGGATGAGGTCTGGGTGCACGAAATCATGGCTTTGGCCCATGGATGCTCTGAGGGACGGATGAGGTCTGGTTGGACGTGGTCATAGCTTTGGCCCATGAATGCTCTGTGGAACGGATGAGGTCTGGGTGGACGTTAATTATCATGTCTCTTTCTCATGGACGCTCTGGGGAACGGATGCGGGCTGGGTGGACATGATAGGTTCGCCCATGGATGCTCGTGGGCAAGCAGGAAACTACCAGGTTTTTTACGCCCCTGTTCCCCAAAAGACCAGTCGAATGCCTTTCCCAGCCACGCGACATCCCGGAAAGCGAGACACTGAAGGGGGCTTATCAAAGTCGGCGTCCCCGTATCAAAGCTACCATACTAAACTGATCCAACCAGTCGACAGCTCCAAGACTCTGCAAGCTGCGTGGTGCTGAGCACCACACATGCTCCACTGTAGTGGCCAAGAACTTCTCACAAGCATCAACAATGCTTTTCTGGGATGTGCGTGTTATTTGCGTGTCAGTCTCATGGGGTCCCCCTCTTTAATAAGTCAACTCCCTTGCAGCACAATCGTGCTGCTGTTGTCATCTTGATGATCAAGCAGCTATGCGATGACATTTGCTGGTAAGCCTTATCAGCGACACCACTAAATGTCAAGAGTTCATGATGCTACCTCTTTCATCTCCTAGCAGGTCTGAGCAGTGCTATCTGTTCTTGCTGCCGCGCAGGAACAACAATGACCCGACGGCTTTCGCCACTGCAACAGGTCTTACAAGGCCGGGATTTCTGTAGGGTTGCCTCTTACTGAGGACTTTGCACCTTCCGAAAGAAAATTTCAAGAATATGGCTTTCTGGAAAAAGCTTGACAAGTCTAGGGCATATAGATCTTGTGCTCAGTGCTGTGTAAAGGCTGGTTTCGAAATGTTTTTGCTCCAGGGCAGATGGCACACGGAGGTGCCGACAGTTTCTGTTTCAAGTCTCGTCGGGTTCTCCCTGTGTAAGGGATTACCATTGGGTCCCTTTATTGAAGCCCGAACCCATGACAAACCTGCCCTCTGCCCCAAACCCCCTCAACCCTGAACAACGAATGTAACGATTTCCCAACTGAAACCTTTGTTCCAGAATCCCGTGCGCTCACTTCAAATCGACAAGCCTAAACCCCCCAAACAACACTTTGAAACCGTAGCCCCCTCTATCTCGGGCCAGTGCAGCTCGATGTTGGCACAGAGTCGTCGTCTGCCTCACGACACAAGCGCCATTAGCAAGCTAAAATTCCCATACTCTCAAACTTAATCCCACGCAGTTTTCGTACCCTCAACCACTTCATCTTTAGACCGAAATTCCTGACCTATTGTATGCCGATACCTGTTCAACATATATGATTTGATTGAATGAGCAACCTGTGACGATGCTTTGAGAGGGCTCTTAGAATGGCAACATTGCGGAATTACCAAGGCTTATACCCCGAGGCACATTGCCAAGTGTAAACCTCGAACTTGGGTCTGGTTGCCGTGGTGACAGTGGGCTTTGTTTTGCACAGCCCATATTTGGCTTTTTGCCTAGGACTCATACAGCCAGTGCAAAGGGTATGTGCGAGATGTTGAAGATGCAGATGATCCAGTTGTAGCAAGTAAAATTGCCCGAACGTGACCCAACGCATGGTCCACAGCATCTGTACACCAGTC
This sequence comes from Symbiodinium sp. CCMP2592, assembly GCA_905221615.1. Lineage (NCBI taxonomy): Eukaryota > Dinophyceae > Suessiales > Symbiodiniaceae > Symbiodinium > Symbiodinium sp. CCMP2592. Next base: position 422,865 of record CAJNDT010006045.1, on the reverse strand, counting down.
GTGGCTGAGTTTCCAATGCAGATAGCGAAGGCTGGAGCGGTCCTGCCATAGTTGGTTGAAGCAGACGACCTCGTCTACCTCGGCCCCGGCTAACGAACCTGCGATGTCGCGACATGTTCGTTCTGGAATACCCAAATCGCGAGAGTTCAGCGAGGGAACCCGGCAGCGAGCAGGTGTGTCGAGAGTAGCAACCCAGCAGAGCTCCAAGAAGATCACTTTCGACTCCAGTCTTCGTGGCACTGCCGGACGAACCTCAGAGGTGGAGGCAAGCTCCAGTTTATCTCCACGATAATGACGCTGGGCCGGACGAAGCGCAATGCAATTGATACCAGGACACAGTCGCATGAGTGGACATCCACCTCACTGAAATGTAATGAAATCGAAAGGCAGGGGCGATCCTGGCCTCCCTCTGAATCCCCCACGACGTAGCAGACTGGGTGACGGCAACTCTTTCGGTGGGCCCACCGGATCAAGGAACAAGCCTGTCATGTGCCTCTGCAGCGCAATCGCCCAGTGGGTCGCTGTAGCTACCAGCACCTATATTCAGGAGGCATCCCGTGCGCCGGTGGCCGTGCTAATCCCACAGGTGAACCGTTGCCGACTCCTCGTCCTCACGCAGTGCTTCATGAGAACACCCCAATTGAAACGATTCTCTCGCCCGCAGAGCCACATCAGTCACCACCCATGTCATTGCCGCCTTCAACATCCCCATGTTGGTGAATTCGGACAAATCGAAAGACTCAGCACCAGGGCCCTGGGACAACTTGACCTGCTTCAGCTTCTCCTGCAGATGATCTCCAGCTTGCAATGCCCAGCTGTGACAGCAAGTCCCGCTTTTCTCCTCCCCTTCCAGCATTGTGGCATCCAGGCATCACAGCACTTCAGTGCCGTCCAACAGCCATCGAAGCAAAGCTCGGGGAAGTGAGCATGCTCTGCAAAAACGGACTCGGGAGATGGAATCATGTCATCGTGCTAAGAAACAGAGCTAACGCAAGGAAACAGCACTACGACACCAAGCCATCATCTCAACACCCTGATTCCGTAAATTGCAAACGTAAAGTCACAGACCCTCAAGAATCGATATAGCAATGAGCCAGGTTAAGAAGACGGATCAACAATAATTTTAGGCATATTCAGCATCAGAACATTTGAACAACTACCATACTCGAAGTGATGAAGCCGACCTACTGCTACAACGAGACTTGTCACACTTGTCATTCTGACTATCGAATTCGTAGTAGCAGCAGGCGTTGAGCCCAAAGCCCCAGAGTCTCGGTGCAGGGCTTACATAGTTTAGCGGCTAGCTGTCGACAGCAGGGTCGAACACTGGAAATCGCACCTGTGCAGGAATGGTCCAAAACATGCTCAGCGCCCGTTGAGACTATTTTGCGCAAAATATACAAAAACAATGCACGTGGAGACGAATGACGCTGAATGTGCACTCCTAAGCAGCTTTTTTACTGCCCTGCACAGCACTTGGCTCAGGTGCAAAGGATGACAGGAGTTACGAACTTGGGTTTCGAGGTTAGCTTTTCTTAGACATTGCGCCACAGACCTTCCAGCTTAGAGTTGTGAGCATGGCACTCCTCTTAGAGAGTGAACAAGTTGGTCTGTGCCGATGTTCCAGCCTGCTCCGCTGGCCACCCCAGGCATGCCGAGAAGGTCGAAACTGTTCACTGCAACTTTGAACAGGCTTGATGAGCATGGGTCTAACCGGCCCATTTTCTGAACTGATGAACTGCTTCGAAAGTGCTTTAGCAGCAAGAGCATTGCTGCAAACTTGTTGAGTAGTGGGATGTTCTGGGCGTGCTTTGCTGCCAACGCTTGATATCTCTTGGACGGCTCTGGCCAGCTGTCGATAACAACACATGTAAGGTGCAGTTTGCCTGGTGCGTCCGGGTCTTCTCTTGAACTGTGGTTTGGTTCATGTCGCCCTGGGCCAAGTCAAGCTCCATGCACGTGGGCAGAGGCTGCCTAATAGTGATCCCATTCCCTACCTGCCACTCGTGAGCCGTCGGCTGCCCTCACTTGGCAACTCGAGGATTAAGGAAATAAGACCATGACAGTGCTGTTAAGACTTGCCTCTCGCTTCAGACCCGCATCTTTTTGCATCGTTTCTGTCAAATCATATGCGGCTAGTTCTACCTCAGTGAAGGCGTGCAAATCTATTTTGACAAGAGCTCTGGCATGCAAGCCTTTGGTCATAGAACAACTCGAACTTAGTCGACATGCTTAACAGTGAGCACAATGAAGTGGAATTCTGTCGAGCACTCTGTTGGTTGCTCACTGCAGTTGCGAATATAGATCAACCTGTTGTTTCGCCCACCCGGACTACTGGTAGTGGTAGTGGTGCTCGATTGGTAGAGAACCAGTAGTAGCAGTAGTAGTAGTAGTAGTAGTAGTAGTAGTAGTAGTAGTGGTAGTAGTAGTAGTAGTAGCAGTAGTAGTAGTAGTAGTAGTAGTAGTAGTAGTAGTGGTAGTAGTAGTAGTAGTAGTAGTAGTAGTAGTGGTAGTAGTAGTAGTAGTAGTGGTGGTGGCAGTAATCGCCGTGGTAGCAGAAGTAGCAGTAGCAGTGGCAGTAGCAGCAGCAGCAGCAGGAGTAGTAGTAGTAGTAGTAGTAGTAGCAGTCGTCGTCGTAGCAGTAGCAGTAGCAGCAGCAGCAGCAGCAGCAGCAGCAGCAGCAGCAGCAGCAGCAGCAGCAGTAGTAGTAGTAGTAGTAGTAGTAGTAGTAGTAGTAGTAGTAGTCGTACTCGTAGTAATAGTACCTGTACCGGTACCGGTGCCAGTACCTGAAGGAGTAGTAGCAGTAGCAGTAGCAGTAGCATTAGCAGTAGCGGTAGCAGTAGCAGTAGTAGTAGTCGTGGTGGTGGCGGTGGTGGTGGTGGCGGTGGTGGTGGGGGTAGTGGTAGTGGTAACGGCAGCAGCAGCAGCAGTAGTGGTAGTAGTAGTAGTAGTAGCAGCCGTAGTGGCAGTGCGTTGGTGGCGGCGGTGGTAGTGGTCTTAGACATGATGCAAAAGACTGAAATAATAGGAGGAGTAAGGCTTGGAGGCGGGCCTTGGGATGACCTTCAATACAAGCGCTGGGAGGTGAAACATTCCGATGTCTAGACCGATGCTCACGGAAACTGGAGGTCCTGAGCACAGTGCTGCGGAATTGATGACACACTCCACAATCACATTTTTAATGGAGGCTAATTAGGACGCCAGCGTGAATTGGAATGGCGAATACGGCGTACGCAAAATGACGGAAAATGTCCAAACGAATGGCTTCAATACATGTGCATGAGAAACTCCGCAACCTGAGCATCGAGAAGCCAGCCGGCGACGTGATCAAATATGAATTCGACACGAACAGCTGGAAGGTGGACTTGGCTAATAGTTTCCTTTCTGCTGTGTGAGACAAACCAAGATGTATCGTCAAGCAGAGGAAGCATGTTGAAACAAACAAAGACCCTCCTGCTTGAGCGTTTGCTACTCGCTGCTATGAGCTTGCTGACCAAGTTGAAGGTGCGAAAAAGTGGCTCTGGAAGGACCATGCCTCCAATGAGGAAAGATCTTCCTCGATGTTTGCATAGTATCTCAGAGGCCTCATGTCTTTTAAGGGCTGCGTTCAGCTGGCGAAACACAAACTTGCAAGTGCTAATCTGGTAGGAACTCTGGCAGGTTGGAGTTGACTGAGGCTTCCTCCTTTGCCCCTTGCCGTCAGCCGCGGATCATTTGTTTCGGCTTGCTCACCTGTGTCATAGCCTGTTTATCCAGCCCACCCACAGGGCTGGTGTGGATGTTGGTCATACTGCTGTCGGCATACTGCCTTAGGCATACCACATGCCATCGTAGCGGCATTACAGTGGAACGTGAAAAAATGACAAGTACATGCAGAAGTCCTAGCAAACATACACGGGTGCCCGCACCCGTCTGGCCGAAACCAAGTACATTCTCTTGGTCTTGGTGTATGGCTTGACTCGATTTGGGTACGAAGAGATTCCATAGCACCGGGAAGGGAGCATAGTCACGGTGGCAATGCTGTGTGTCCGGCGATCCCCTTTTCTTCGAAGGCTTGTTTGTTTGTCTGTTTGTTTGTTTGTTTGAAGAAGTGCACACTTTGAAAGCAAGTTTGGACTGAAAGCATGCTCGGTCGATTGCGGTGCATTGACGGCATCTTTCAAACTGCAGGCGCCTGAACCGCGATGCAACAGCCATAGAACCCCATGCAAACTACCCAGCAAGCCAAACTGCCGGCCTGCATTGTCAAGCAATCTGCTACCGAGCCGTGAGAAGTTCCGGCTTGAGATCCACCGCGACAAGCCACTCCCTGACAAGGTTATGTTGCGATGGTTGTAGTGGCTGCAACTGCAGTCAGCCTCGTTTAGCGGGTGCAACATCTTATCAAGCACTCGATGGAAGAACAATGCTACATCCCCGGTCTTGAATTGAATGAAGGCAGCTGAAGGTAAAGGCCTAGTGTAGAATTCTGTGCACTCGACAAATGCTTTTTACAAGGACATACAAGAACGCATTGCTGCGCGTGGGACTTGTAAGCCGCACAGCCCGAAGCAATCATTTCCCAAGGTCAAGGTCCCGTTGATGGGTCGCAACACCGCGAAGCAGAGCTTCTGGATCGAAACCTAGAACATCAAGTAAAGCCCTCTAAGCTCGAGCTCGAAATACTTGCCCAGCTCGCACACTCCGGAAAAGCCTTGTCACCGGGGGCATGTGTAACGATCCTCGCGACTCAGGTCTTCGATTCGCAGTCTTCAGGTGGGATATCGGGATGTCTTTTGATGGATGCGAGGGGTGGAGGCGGAAGTTGCCCCATTGTCACACTGTTGTTGCTGTTGGAGGTATGCATTGCGCTGCGATAGTCTACTTTGATGGCTTTGGTATTGCTACAAATTCCACGGGCGGCAGCAACAGGAGGAGTAGTGCCTACAATGGTGGTCGAGGTAGTGGTCACGTCGTTCATGGTGGTGTGTTTAGCAGGTGAATTGTCATGGTGCTGGCTGTTAGTACTGGTGCTGGGTGGATGTTCATTTCGGGAGCCGTGGCACAGGTAGATGCAATAGCAGCAGTTCTGGATCAAGGAATAATCATACCATTGGGAAAGGCATGGCGACATTGGACTAGAGGGAATATCACGAGTGCCAGGCATGGCAGCAGTGGTAGTGACAGTAGGAGGGGTAGAAGTAGTAGTGGTAGTAGCCGTCGTCGTGGTAATCGATATCGTCGTAGTGGTCGTCGTGAACGGTAGTAGTTGTCGTAGTAGTTGTAGTACGTAGTTGTCGTAGAAGCGGTGATGGAAGTGGTAGTGGTGGTGGTAGTAGATAGATAGTCGTTAGTTGGTAGTGGTAGTAGTAGTAGTAGTAGT